>CABFOQ010054310.1:8535-20736 GCA_900660455.1 Gephyroberyx darwinii
CAGCCACCTCCTCCAGTCCAGGCTCTCTCCCACAACTGAGCCAGCTTTCTTGACCAGTTTATTGATCTTGTTGGCATCCTTTGCCTTGATGCCACCTCCCCAACATACAACAGCAAAGAAGAGTGCACTGGCCACCACAGTCTGGTAGAACTTCTGGAGATGAGTAGACCCAGAGTTGAATCGGAAGTCTGAGGTGTAGAGGGTGAACAAGAATGGCGACAGTACTGTTCCTTGGGGTACACCCGTGTTGCTCACCAGACATGCTGCTCTGTAGACGAACACACTGCGGCCTGCTGGTGAGGTAGTCTTGTCTTTTGTCTATTGTCTTGTCTTATTAAGATTTGTGAAAGCCATTTTGTCATCACTCTCATAAGCACTGTATCTGAAAAGAAAAATCTTTTTTTTTCCAGCATCTCCAAATTTTTGCTTTGAAATAAATATTATAGGATGCCAAGCGTTGATTTCAAGCTGTACCTTACATGATGTTTTACAGCACATTCACAAGCATTGTGTAACAAAGAAACATGATTGCTCTATTGTGACATCTGTTACCATGGGATTATGCACATCATTAACATCAAATTTGGCACATTCGGATGAATGAGGCAGACAATGCATTCATGTCACTAGGGTAATTTCTTTTTGGCAGCTGACTCAGACATGCCCAAATGGTCAGGGCTAGACTACAACCCACAGCATCTATAACTAATAGTTTGCATGTGATATCTATCCTTAAGATGCTATCATAAACAGATGTGCCAAGCGGAGGTGCTCTGTCACAGATAGTGTTATTTCACGCCATCAAAGAGAGCGGCTGGCTATGTGCACGACAACTCATTAGATACACACAAATTGGGATAATGTAGTCCTTTGCACTTTAATGTACAAATTCAATTTCTTCCTTTTAATATAAACCTTTGGTGTGATATTGTATGCAAAATAGTCTGAAGTGCTGACTGCCAATATTGTTATTATTGTTTTTACTATTGATTGCTGGGGTACCATTTCTAGGACATAAATTTGAATGTTCAAAATAACAGGGTTAGTGTCAAAAATATTTGACTCTCACTATCTGCATTAAAGACCATTTTATGGATGTGGCATTGCTTCTGATATTTTATATGTATTAGCAGCATCGTTATTTCCAAAGTAGTGGGCAACTGACAATTATGTTTGTAAAAAGCTTAGCTTCAATAGAGAATATCTGAGCTGACTCAGTGACCCTAAATAGGAATAAGTGGGTAAAGACAATGAATGAAAATGTGAACTTCCTGTGAATTTGCTGAAGCCTGGGTGGATAACTATCAGCACTCATGGACAAAGACAGAAGTCAAAATGTAATGAATAACACTTAAGTTGTGTACTGTGTGTTAATCTACTGATTTCCTAGTTTGCAATTGATTACATTTTTTCTATTTTTCAAGTTTCACAGCATTAAATGTACTTAGGTTGTCTTATTCGGACTGCTGTCTACAACTGCAACGCCACAAATGGAATGTAATGTCAGTTCATTTGCAACAGTAGTCATTGCTTTAAATTTCTTATGCAAGGTTTTGCTAGTGGAATTAATTTGGTTAACTTTATTTCTACAGGGAAAACCTCACTATCAGAGTGCACATTTGGAATGCGGACACAGTGAGCATAAATCCATTATTTGATTGAATCAATTGCTGCTCTGTCTGCTGGGTGGGGCCACTCGCCTGAACAATGGAACAGACAATGATGCTGTATCGAACTGGCTTATGATAGAGCTAGTACACTTTGTACAGCTCTGCAGATACGTTTGATGGGTACTACCAAGTAACGTGTGCACATTCAGGGTGACGGGCTAGTCAAACAATTAGTTCTGCATGTGTATTAAAGCTCATGGTCATATACAGTTGAGCTGTGATCACCCTCCACAAGGGAAGTGAAATGCAGTAAATAAGACATGCTTAAGATCTCAAGATTAGATTAAAACAAGAATGATTAGGAGACTGACAGAGATACCCTGAACCAGTGAAGAGGCTTGGGTTTGCTTTGAGCATCAGGAACAGATAAACAGCAGTAGCCATCAGTTAATTAAGGATAACGCGTTCCAAAAACAACTAAGGGTTGAACTTTGCTATTCAATTAATCCTCTTTGGGTGCCAGCAAGGATGGTGCTGCAGAGTGAGCAGTGAAGAAGATTAAATACAGTCCTAACAACTGGGCAACAGGCCTAAGGCCCTGGTATTTAACCCAACCCATCTGACACTACACAAGCAAGATTTGAGTACTTTATCTAACTAGAAAAACAGAAGTTTGATGTAGTCTAAATAAGTGATCCCTGGATGAATCATTGATGTCCAAATGTGTCCAATTTTTGGATTTACACAATCGCCTACATTTCTCCCTTCTCATGAGGCCTTTCAAGAGCGTTTGAACATTTAAAAAACATCCATGCAGTAATATAAATATGCTTGTCAAATCGATCTGTATGAAATCCTGGCCTCATCTGCTGTGGGGGAACATCTCTCAGTGATTTACTGTAGGGTGTATCTAAATCATTCCAGTATGTACTCTATGGAGTAAAAGAACCATAATTTTTATAGTGTGATATTTGTGAGAATGCAACTCTTTCATATGTCACTGAAATGTATATTATCAAATTGTGATGAACCTCACACTCTATGTTGTTGCTAGTGTTTAACGTAAGCAACCGTCTACCACAGGGGCTGAGGGCCTTATTGCAAGCTCAGCCACTGGTATTGTGTGTCTTAAGGAGGGTATGAAGAAACCCTTGCTCTGTGTGACATGATAAAGTTATGGGCCTAAAGCTCCTCATTGTTATGTATCTATGGTCCTGCAGTCCAGTGCAGAGGAATGTAGAGAGGCTGAGGGAAACAGCGTTGTGGTTGCCAACCCATAGGGCCTGTGGTTCCTGAGAAAGAAGAGTGTAGAATTGAAGCTATGCCTGTGTGTTAAGACAAAGGGCTAACGCAACCTGGCTTTTTGTCAGCCTCTTTCATAGGGCCAGCCCCAAATCAAGACGATTTGGAGACAATTGCAATGCAAAATCTCTGTCTGCCTCAGTTCCTTAAATTGTAGCTCAAGTATTTAAAAAAGCTCAGTTGAAATTGTCATGAGCTTAGTTTTACATTCATTCATGTCTTTTTATCCTACGCTGTGGTAAGGGGATTCTTGAGCGAGTCATCTGTATTCTGTAAACAAAGTGTTATTGATGAGTTGATTCTATGTGGCTTTGCCAGTGAGGGAGCTGGGGAAGGGATTAGGTACCCAAGCCAAAACCCAATAGAAGTTTGGAAAAGGGGATAGATGTGTAGTGCTCATTGTGGCAATAGAGGATAAGCCATGTTGAATGGTAAAGTAACAGCCCCAATACCTGTGATATGAAAAGGTTTGGGAATCTCAGACTCACTTAAGTGAGAAATATCTCAATTTACTACCATAAAATAATAAACTGAGAAGACTTCTGTGACTAACTATTTTGAGAGAGAATATTACCCAGAAAAGCACAAATCCATAGTTGTTTTTTTTTTAACAAGTTTCACTTGATGTTGTTTGATAACAGCTTACCAAGAGCCCCTAATTGAAGCTTTTCTGGAGATCTTTGCTGTTTCATTTACTTAAGGACTTAGACATCTCTGGTCAGTGAGACTGGAACAGTGTAAGTATAGTATACAGTATAGCATATGGCAGAGACTGTGGGAAATCCAGAAAGCCTCTTACTCTATCCGTACAGTAGGGATAATACCTTCTGTCTCTTTTTTTTTTTTACTTCTTGCTTTCTGTTCCCCTGTCTACAATCTGGTTTCAATCACTGTTGTCACTCAGCTGTGACGGATGTCATTTTGTGCTTAACGCTGTCTCTGGTCAGCAGGCCAATTGCAAATAAACATCCACTTTAATCTATTATTTTAGTTAGCTTCTTGATATCTGTTTTTTAGATATCTTTCAGACAGTAAAGCTAAGTTGTATTCATGCTCCCTCATGGGAGGGAGGAGTCTTTCAATCATGAAGTCTATGAAGACAATTTGAAAACTAACTGCTCTAAATCATATCGTCCAAATCCATAATGATTAGGATAAAGAGAACATGCTCCTTTAGTAAATTTTTCTCATGAAGAACCCCCCCACATTTCTAAGTAATGACATGTTCATTGTTTAGAGATGCCTCTGTTGTTTTGAGATCTGTTGTTTGTATGGAGCTGTTATGAATGTACCAGTGTTAGGGAGAGCTGACACGTCTCTGCCAGAAGCCATACTGGTTAATTCCTGCTATCACGGTAATAAGTCACATTATTGAAATGATTTCCTCTTTTATGGAGCTCACTTGAATTCAGAAGCGTTCCCCAACTGGTTCCCTGGGACGTTTGTGAGCATTCAACACATTGGGCCTCATTGACAAAACTTTTCTTGAATTCTTTGTAAATTTTCCGTATTTATGTGCGTAGGAAAAAAACGAACGTGGGTTTCATGAAACATGTGAAAAACCTTGATTGGTCCTATAATTTTCCATAGACATAGGCACACGTCCATCACTTCTACACCAAATCAAAATGCTAGTTTTACATAGAAAATTCCCCACTACGGATTTGGAACAGTCCGAACGATAGGAAGTTGTGCCTTGCTCATGCTGAACGGATGGTGAATAGTGTAGTTGGGTAAACGTAAATGCTTTAAAGTTTAAAGTTCTTAAACTTTAAAGTTCTCTCAATTGGATTCCACCAAAATCAGGCCAAGGAATAAATCTCTCTTCGGTCTATAACATATTTCAGAAAGGGAACCGTTCGTAGTTTGCTCCTATCAGATAATCTTCAGTGTACTGAAATAAACAGAGAGTGGGATTAACATTGACTTGTCTATTGTGATGATTTCTCTTAACATGCTACTAAACCAATAATTCTGCAAAATGCAAACAATTACCTGTATTCTCAACAATATGCAAGCAGCAGGCCAGAGGCAAATCACCCGCTTCAATAGGCAAAAACGATTACTATCCTACAGAAGAGGCGAAAGGATCCAACACACATCTGTTTTTGCACTTGTAATTCATCCCACATCACAATATCTGGTACTCTCAAGCTGGTCCCAGACTTTGGTTCAATCTTGGTAGCAGACCAGGATTCAGTTGGACCTGGGCTCATTTACATTTCATTTAGAGCAGAACAAGGTACCAACTGGCCCAGCTTCCAAATCAAAAGGGGACATATGAGAGTGCAAGTGATAGCTATCTGTGATATTGTATAAATGAGTTAAGACACCATGTAAAGACACAAGTTGAAAATAGTTTAGAAAGATTTACTACATATTCATCATTGCCTGAGCCAATTTAATTATGGAATTGATTTTGGGACTAAATAGTAAATATGAGGAAATCAGAGGCCTTTAAGATGATTAAGAGTCACACGTGTGCTGTATATGGACAGCACATACTAGTGGTGTTTCAAATATGGGTCCGGTTGAACTTGAAATCTCATCGGCAGTGAGATTGTACACACCTATCATAAACATGTATTCAAAACTGATTTACACCCACCACCCCACACCACACACACTCACACAAACACACAGTTGACAATATGATCACCCAAATTACATGTTCGCCTAACTTTATCATATTTCATTGCTCAAGACTGCTTCAGCACTAGCAGTTATAATAGTGTGGCCAGACACTTGACATGTTTGTGCATACAGGATCATAATTAACTTTCTCCATTGGTAAAATGTGTCTTCTTGCAATTCGTAGTTTTGTTTTGAGATGAGGATTCCAGTCTATCCATTCCTTCCTAAATTACACTTTAGAAAGTTTTTAGAGAGTCTCTGTGTATTCCAGAGAAACCCCAGTCAGCTTAATTATCACCTAGACTTGTACGCATTATTTGCTACAGTTCAACAAGTCAACTTAGTCACGTTCACTGCTTTGCTTTTGCTCTTCTTCTCTTCTTTACAAAGACTTATTTATTAGGACTTAATTTAACTTTTATTGAAAATAGAGGTTGAGATACTCCTCCAGTATTAGCCTACTAGCAGACCCCACTGAGATTTACTTCTTAACCTTATGTGTTAATTTCAGAAATCAATAGCAGCGATTAAAACATCAAGGTTGACCATAGTCATCTTTTCATTTCAGCTTGTGCAGGTAGCGACAGTCAAGAAGTCATCCTGTTGTATGATAAGCATTTCCTTTGGTGTGATAAGAAGCCCTAGGATAACGCCTGTCAAATGAGGCCAATTAATGATGGCTTGATGTGATGTTTTATCTGTTCAAGGCAAGTCCGCAGCTCCTCTCGCTCAGTGTTGTCCCCTTCCAGATAAGCTTTCCTTTGTTGACATTGCCTTAATCCATTCCAAAAACCAAAGGCACTTATTAGCTACCTATCCGAGAGTGACACATGTCTAGCTATAGGCCAGTGTTGAATTATGGTCCTTCATTGTCACCCCTGTAGTTTTTGGATTTTCATTTAATTTAATTTTGAGGCAAATTATGATGGGCACAATGCAGTTGTTTGGCATTTTTAGAGGCTAGGACTTATGTTCCCCCTAAGCTTCTCACTTCAAGTTCTGCAGGGCAGTTTGGAGCCCAAATCAAATCACAGATCACACACACAAAATGTTTCGCCATGCACAGAGGTAAATACAGTATGCTCGAACAAGAAGTTCTAAAACACAACATCAGTGATGTCCTTGGAGAGTGAATGATGTTTTTTCAAGCTTGCAAAAAATACTTTCAGTAAATTATAGTAAATTACATAATATTATATTTTTGGTCTCTGAGTTACAGATTGACAAATATACTAGATCAAGTAGTAGCGCTACTGATTCTTGACAGAATTAGTTATTTATCCTCTTGTTCTGATGTGTCATTGTGTATTGTGTACGCCACAATTACTACTGTAAGTAATTTATATTACACAGAACTATTTTACTATTTCTACTATTTTAAAAACATTAAGCAAGATATTGTTTGTAGGCCATAAACTTGCAGGTAGTAGAACTTGCATTATCAAAAGAAGAAATGAAGACTTCTTTCTATTACTCAAATCTTTCACTTCAATTTGATGAACAAATAAGTAGCGTTAGGCTGTGGTTTATGCAAGCTAATATTTATGCAGCACAAGCTTGGGGACTCTGGGTGTGTTGTGCTTGCTGTGTTTGGAAGGCATTCGACATTTGACATCCCTGCCCTGCTTGCGGTAGCTTGACATAATTTGCATGTAGTTTCTGAAGTACTGTAGCTATTTGTTGTTATTTGTTGACAAAAAAAAGGTTTAGATATTATCACACTCGATAAGTTGTCTAGTGGTTTGAGACATTATGTCTGCATAAGTGAATGTGCTTTTCTTGCCCAAACCAATCCTTGTCATGCATCTCTTGCCCAAGAAAAACAGCCTTTTTTGGTAATCTCTGGCTGGGAAATAAGTCTGAGGTATTTGTCTTGCTTTCTCCATGACACTGCCAGTCCCTTCAGTTGCATCTTACAAGGGAGAGAGAGAGAGACAGTATTGTGAGGGAAAAGGAGATAGGTGTGCAGCCCAATGAATTAATCTTAAACTTCTTTGTCTGGTAAATCATGTTAAATCGATTTTCAGACAACACAAACTTAACTTAAACACCAGATATTGGTATAGTGTGTCTTTTAGAAGGTACTATCTGTATGCTAAATACCGTATTTGAATTCCTTACTGCTTTACCTGAAGAGACACGACTTCTTTTTCATAAGAAGTTATACAGTTGGATGTCTTACCTTAGTTCTTACCTTCATGGTTCATGTGTTCACTCAATCAAATAGCCATAGTATCATGGAATTGTATTAGTGTTGTTAAATTCTCAGCTGGAAGTCTGGCTTGCATTGCATCCATCCAAATATGCTTCTGTCGCGCTACATTACCAGTTTCAATCAAGTGAAAGTAGATTGTTTTTTGTCATCATATTGATTTGCAGAAAACTTGAACTATACAGATACTACCTTTGTTTATTGTTGATGCAAATATTTTTTTTTATATAAAAAAAAAAAATCTGTTATTCACCAGAGTTCTGCAGGAGATGCATAAGGTTGTGTTGAGATATATTTACAGCTGTCAGTCAGTAACCTCCTGAGACTCAGATAAGATAAACTCCTGAGACGTCGCATCTTACCACTTGCAGTATCAAGGAGCAAATACTCCAGTCATGCAAGCCATCCAATTCTATTTGATATATCCCATGCCAATACAAGCTGTCAGTCAGAATTATAGTCAGATTTTCATATTTACAGAAAAGTTGCATCTCTGTCATTAGGGAGCAAAGGCCAACAACTCCAGTAAACTACTAGAACAGCTGTTCAAAAAAGTCTTGCAAGTCTTGCAAGACTTGAAGTGTTACTTTAACAAACATAGCTGTTATGTAGTGGAATAAGTGGTGGTTTTTGCAGGGATAGGTGTTACAATGATGTTAGAGGCAGGATTTTCTTACATGTACAGATCTCAACTTTGAATCAAAGTAGAGAATCCAAGATTTCTGATCATTTCAAATCATCATTTAAACTAAGAGAGAAACTGAACAATCACAGATTGAAGACATCTAATTTTGAATGGCGAATGGTGCTACCATAACAAAATGGAATATATCACTCCATATAGACATACTATCACTCAAATGAAGTGTTAGAATCAGCAGATAAAGAATGATGTGCATGACGTGTATCTAGGTTAAAGTTTTTCATACCTTTTTGAAGCCACTTTGAACGGGAAATTAATTTCCGATGGTGCTTAAACAGTTAAGTGAAGGCAGTGGAGCTACCTTTTCATTTCTTTTTTTCTTCTTCTGCATTGCTCAGGGAGCTGAGGTGGGGGGATTGTTACCCTTTGTAGTAGTCACAGTTCTAAATCTCATTTGTAATGGTTATCATCTAGTTGGAGTCTCCACAATAGCTAATGGGGAAAACAAATCGGTATTTGCCATGTTTATCATTTGATTAACCCTCATATTATCCGTCTCTGTAATTACCCTAATTAGGAGAGGCTTTACACTGAATCTTTGATACCTCCTCGTAAAAGTATGTTGGAAACTCTCTGGCCTTTCACGGATGGAGGGCTCTCTGTGTTTCAAAGCTGACAATGTGCCAGGTGGACCTTCACTGTAAAGGGTGAGCTATAGAATAATGCCGTGCTCCATCATGTCTCCCGTGAGTAATGAAAGCGAGGCAATAATTTGCGATTTAAAATTTGCACCAAGTGACAGTTTAAAGTGCTATCTCCTATCACACATAATTGAAGGACAAGATTATGCATTAAGCAAATTACCCAGTGTAGATAGCTTTTGTAGGTAGATCTAAAACAATGAACACACTGTTGCAGGACTGATACAGGAATAGGTAAGCAACCGTTGGTGTCCGTTGCTCTAACCCACCTGACAAGTTTGTTCTTGTCTCTCAGGGAAGCACTTGCTGCCTGTCCACTTCTGTCAAGCTGGAATCAGCCATCTCTTGTCAGGTTACAGAGCCTACCTGAGCGGCAGACAGGATTAGTTGTGATTGAAACCCTCTCCTTCACTGAGCTTTGAGTCCTGTTGCTTTGACACAACAAAAAGGTGATTTTGCCTGCTGGCTTCCTCACTCCTGTTGTCATGGCTAGTGTGTAAGAGGCCAGTGGGGGCACAAGGGTTGGGTTGGGTTGGGTGGCTTCAAGTTAAGGCAGAATGGCCCAAATGGGGTGGATTGTTGTTGGTATCCTTGAGCATGACACTGAACTACCTACTTCAGGTGTACTGCTCCTGGCTGCTGCTGTGCTCTGCTCTTTTGTCAAACCACTGTAAAACCATTGAGTAACCACTCAAGCCTTGTTGATAGTGGCTTTTTAATCCTCTCCTACGAAGACAAAAGTACCTCATGAGAGAACGAATTTAATAATAGTCCTCATAGAGACGATTGGATAGAGACTGACCAAAGCCCCTCACTATGGGGGGACTTTATGGTGGTGTTTTCTCTACTCAAGGGAAATAACAAATTCCTAATTACTTTTTACTATTTATGTGTACTAAATTCTTAAATTTGTCTTGTGAATAGGACTTTACATGACTGTTTTAAGGCAGTGTGCACTATAGAACTGCAGGGCATATGCGGATAAATGGAGTGAAATGCCACTACTTCTTAGCGATGTCCCACGGGTGTACAAGAGTACCAGTTTTTCATAGAACCTGACCCCCTAACCCTGGTAAACAAAATTAAAACTTTCCCTTTTTTGGCTTAACAAAAAAGATGACCACTTATATATATATATATATAAAGGCCTCTGAATAAGCAGCATCGGTGAGAAAATCACACTCTTGCTCTTCAGCTAGTGTTGAAATAATCTTGTCATGTAGCTACTGTTTGCTATGGCTACATTTCAGAACATGATGTTTGACTTGCCCAGTCCTCTGATGCCCTGACACTGGTGTTGTGCTTCTAGTATTAAACTTTTAACACTTGAAAGAGGTCCTAAACAGCCTTTTGCTTTTATTAATATGTCAACACATGGCATAGTGTCAGCCTTCCGGCACTTTCAAATATTTACCCTTCCGCACAAAACATTTCAGGATCCATAATGACCACTTGAACTCTTAGCTCTTCCCTGTTTCCAAACAGAGGAGCGTGGGGAGCAGGCTCCCGTCTGTGTAATGTCGCATTAGCCTGTTCAGCTATTCGACCAGCTCTCTAAAGCAGGGCAAGTCTAATGCTGGGAAGACTAGGCAGCAACCTCTCACAGATGGGAACCTTTAATTTTTAAAGCTGTTTTATCCGCACGGCTGAGCTGCCGCACGTTGCATCACAAACCATGAGTGCTAATCCTGATCACCTACCACCCTTCTATTCAGTATGAAAGACCTACCAGTATGGTATATCTTCATCTTCATCAGTACAGTGTTTTTTTGATTGGTGCCAAGTGAACCAGTAACATAAATAAAATCTCTTACTGAGCTCAACTTTACCCAAACATTAAAAAAAACAAAACAATTGTGGCGCAGTGTCCCAGGTAGAAAATCTACTGTTGTTTCTAATATTATGCAGCTGAGCGTCACAGGTCTGGGTTTACAGACTTAAAGGGAAAACCCACCCTACAATCATTTTCAAAAAAGTTTTGTGGTGTTTGGTTATATGCTGGCTGTTTGTTTATATGCTGATGCTTATAAGGTAGGCTTACTGGAAGCTGCCTAAATCATTGGTGTAACCCCCGACTCCCTGCAGATTTGAACATGGGATAATACATAGGAAAGCATACACGATTATGGACAATATGGGCTGCCCTGTATGTATAGGACTCGTGTTTTCATCAAAATCTGGTCATCAGTGTTTGAGATATCGTGTGACGGACAGACGGACGAACAAACGGACAAAGACCAATTCATACTCAAAGCTTTTACAGAAGTTCAATACTTGAATAAAAAACTGTACTCAATTACTTTACACCCATGCACTTTATCTATCCCATGTATCAAAAGGTGTTCGAAAGCAGTCTATGTAAAAGTATTAGCCTGTAACTTGGTTTGGGTTGGGTGACTGCACACAGAGTCTATTGACACCCCCATCTTCATAGGCCATGGAACTAACAACTGTTCAAGCTACCTGATGTAGTTTGGACTGACAAAACTTTTAGACTGGGAGAATGAACTGATCCTATTGGTAGACTGTAATTGGATTCGTGCATTGATCTTTGTGTGAATGACTGTGTTGAGAAAGAAATAAAGTACAGAAGCTAGTAGAGCATTTTACAGGAGGAGAATTTACGAAGAATTCCACCAGAGAATTCCAGTCCTGCAGTTTTCTGTATGTTTTCTACATGTGGCTCAGTCTCACAGCTTCCTGGAACATTTACTAGAAAGCATGTTAGGCTTTTCCAAAAATCTCTGAACCTTACCATTTTATGTTACAATTCAGTACTCTCTGTGGTCCTCTTTGGATGGCTTTGTTCGATAGTTTCCTCGGTGGATATGAAAGATTAATGCGGCAGAAACACCTGCAGCAGTTCCTCAATGACAGCTGTAAAAGTGGAGTGGAACAGCTGTGAGAAGACAGCCTGACTGCCATGCCCTCATAAAGCAAACTGTGAAACATGGTGTCACAGCTTTGTGAGTCATTGTGTAGCTGCCCCAGCAATCACAATTGCCTTTCCATTCCTAAGCCTTCAATGAGGATGCAACTTTTTCTGGGGCTGTATGTGTGCTTTCAGCCTGTGCCATATGCATCTATTACAGCTGTGTG
>CABFOQ010054311.1:5036-31400 GCA_900660455.1 Gephyroberyx darwinii
TACAAACAGGTGACACAAAAGGAGATAGAAGGACCGTGAAAACACCACGTGTCCTTGTTTGAGAACATCCATAGTCTAAACAGGGCCACGGTGACAAGGGCCCCTGGGCATGTGAAGTTACGGCCCAAAGGTTACAGAGAGGAGACCATTCTACTCACACAGCATGAAACAGTATATTCTCAAGGGAGAGTCAGTACATCTGTAGTCCATATATGCACATGTGTGGGTGTGTAGGTTCAATTTTCCACGACACCTTTTTTGTGATTTCAATTGTATTTTTGCTTATGTACATTGTTGTATATTGTTTGTTTACAACTGTTGTTATGATGCTGCTTTCTTGGCCAGGGCCCCGTTTCACGTACATGGCTAACTGAGTTAACCAGATTTAGGACACTGATAATTGTCTTTGAGCGCGAAGTCCTCCAGCAATTAATAGGAGGCACATTGCAAACTCAGGGACACAGATGCCGTGTATTGACGCGTACAATTTTATAAACTGTTGGTGATGCTGAAAATATCAGCAAAGCTACAGTATGCTGCCATCAGAAAAGTCTACCTTGCATTCAAAAGGCCTTGCCCACAAGCCTACAGCACACAAAGCCCAGAATCACGGGACACAAGTTCTTGACTAACAAAAGTTAAATACAATAACACTTGTTTTTCACAATAAGTCATTTAAGTCAATGTATTTGCACCAAATGTACTAGCTAACCTTTGTTAACAAGCAACATTTCCTCACTTGCAGAAGTCAGTTCAGAGGTGAAATTAACAAATGACACACATAATGAGCAACTAAACAAATGTATGTTTCAAATTATTACTGTGTATTTCACTTAAATGGTCATGAAGCATCCATCCAATTTGTTACTATTTTTATTTTCCCCTCATTAAGACAAGTACAGGGATAATAAGTGCCAGTCTGTATGTCCTGATACCCCATTTTTAAAAAAATAAAATCTGGTGAATATCAACGTGGGCTCATAAGCTCCTATTGAAAAGTTAGCCCAACTGTTTCAACCAGCTTGGATTTTCTATTTAGCTGCATGTAGTAGGGTTATTTTAACCTGGGGAGGTGTTATATGATATATTTGTCTTTGTTTTTTTGTGTACTGCAGATATTAGGTGTGTCACAGGTTGTCTGAAGATTGTGTTATTCTATTTCAGGTCCAAAATGTCAGAACTTTTTATGGAATGTGAAGAAGAGGAATTAGAGCCGTGGCAGAAACGAGTACCAGAAGTTAACTTGATAGATGATGATGATGATGATGATGAACCCATCTTCGTTGGAGAGCTCAGTATGTCACCGCACCTCTTTATAGGAACATGTTGGTGTTGAGTTTCTTGTACAGCTCTTATTTCCTTGCTACCTCAGACTCACCAGGATAAAGCATTGCTCAATCCATAGCATGTCACCAACTATGCAATTCAAAATTGCATTACGTTCTGCTCATTACTCAAAAGTTCTAATCAATTAAAGCAAACTGAGCAGTGTCCATTTTATTTGGAAAAATGCCTTCATTGTTTCTTTCACTCAAGTTCCCAGACAGGTAGCATTTGAAACAAAGGCCACAAAAGAACCAGTATTGTGTTGGAATTGATCTTAAATTTAATTCAGTACTTTATTAATATTGTGATTGTGAATATTGAGGTGACAGCATGACTTGCGATGCATTTGGGCACAGCTTTCTCTACATAATTCTTAAAAAAAATATTGTATGTAATGGGAGGAAATGAGATGGTGTATTTGATGTCAAATGTAGGCTCAATCTTGGAAATGACCGCACTTAATTTTTAGTATTGAATCTAGACATAGAATTACCATGTACTAACTCCACTGTCTGTGAGTGTTGCACATATTCTCTGCTAAAATGTTTGCGTACAAATTGTGGCTAACAATAGAACACAACATCCTGTTAAAGTGTCCATTTTGGTCTTGATGTGTACCCTTTCAGCTAACGATGAAAGGAATCGCAAGCCTTACACCATGCCCCTTCAGAGAAACAATGCAGGAAGACAAGAAATACAGTCCCTTGCTCCGCAGCCTGCCAGGGGCTCTGCACAGATAATGCTGCCATTGAGTATACCTGGGAAGGCAGTGAATACTGCACCACCCAGTCTAACAACAATAACTCCACAGCCTGTTATTGTCAATAACCAGGTATTATTAATATAGTTTATTTTTTACCTGTTTTTAATGACAAATCTCCTTCAAATAATGTGACAAAGCACAAATTCTTCTTTACTGAGGTTCAGTATTGCATGGACATATATTGTAACTACAATGTAATATGAATGATAATGTTGATATATGAAGTACTGCTACATTGAAATATTCACTCAAAAAGTTTTTTCTTAGGGCTTCATTGTGACCTCTCCACAATTAGCAAACAACACAGAGTTCATCGCCTCTCTTGGTAAACAGTACCCCCCCGGAACTTCATTCACAATAGTACCAGGTAAAACTGAGGATGGTTCAACTTTTGGTTCAGGCAGTTTAGTCAAAAGATTGGCTTCATTTTCAATATTTTATTTTTGCTCAATGATTTTGTGTTAGAAATCTTCCCAAAGGTCTCACAAAGCTTTTATGGTAATGTCAAGTTTATGTGTTAAGAGTCGTTGCCCTCTGTCTTTCAGCAGGTCAGCAGCACCTTTTGCAGCAGGTGACTCCAGCCACGTTAATACCTGGAGTCATCCATAGGCCCCAGGTGCAGCAGATCAACAACAATGTTGTGACCTTGTCCAATGTCCAGAGCCCTGCTGTATATTCAATACAGTCTAACCAACTGCAACTCAATCAGTCCAACTCGCAGCCCTTCCAGATCCTGTCTGTACCTGTTAAGGCCCACAGCAGCAACAAGGGTAACGCTTTTTTTTTATGTAAATTGTGCACTTGCTTTTGATACTTCAACGTCAATAAACTGGCAAGCGACTAAAATGTAAATATCTTTTTTTGGTTTTCACACAGATCAAAGCTCATTCAAACGAGTATTACCACTACAGCAAATTGACAGCTCAGCAAAAAGAGCCAAGTTTGATTTGGGTATGTTTCCATTGACTGGGGAAATTCACTGATAATATTTTTCAATCTTTTTAGTATCATAGTTGCTGCTGTGCTGTGGTTGCTTGTTTATTGTAACGTACCTATTGAATTTCTGTAGAGCCAGCTAAAGTGACTGATCTAGTGGAAAATGGAAACTTTAGCAAAAAGTGTCCCAAGTGCAAAGAAGAATTCCTTCAACAGGAAGCCATGAAATGTCATATGATGGTGAGTGAAAACCTTGTGCATCTTGTCAATATTTACACAATTTTTAATGGCCCATATACATTTCAGTTTCAGTTGTCTGTAAAAGCGATATCATGTAAAAATTTCATACAATCTTGGGACTGATTTATTTATTTTTCTTTAAAAAAACAAAAAACAATCCTTTTCTAGGATTGTTCTACTGAGCACATCAGTTACAGTTGTGTGGCCAGTTGACATAGCAGAACAACGCTAATTGGTCAATACAAGCTACACAAAAAGTCCACCAACCACCATTTTTAAATACTGGCTTAAATACCGGCTTGTTCAATCTCTGCTTCAACTTCGGTGTGTCTCATTTCAAAGAACAATTCTAATATCATGTTCATACCAAAGCAGAATTTTAAGTTTCACTTTCGTTTTCACAATAGGAGGCTCTGTTGGAGTAGTGCAACTGCTCTACTTGTCTGTCTCATCCATGTGGTGTGTTTACAAGCAACAGCTGAGTGAACATCGGCACAGAGAACATAATGCACCTCAGGTGCACCGTTAGAGATCGATTTAGATCAATTTCTATACATTGACCAACTTTTTATTTTGTGGCAGATCAACAACATAGCTGCTTGAACTTTACTAAAAACATGCTTTTAAACGCAGTTTTCTCTGTGGGTAGACCTCCTTACGTCATTTTTTGTCACCTTTTGGACCCCTGATGCATTTGTATCCCTGTACAAGTGAGTTAGATGTGGATATGAAGTTGGATCATTCATGCTAAATTTCTTTGTATTTTAGAGCTGCTGTGCAAACCTTGCGGAAAGTGCATGTCCATCAACTGCAAACACTACTGCAGTTAATGCAAGCAAGCGTGTCATGCTTGTGTCAGACTTCTACTATGGTCGATTTGAGGGGGAAAAGCACAAGCAACAGGTGCAGAAGACCAACACTACCTTCAAGTGCCAGAGTTGCTTGAAAGTACTCAAGAATAATATCAGGTATGACAAGGCTATTTTCAGTAAATGAGTACGGTATAGCTATAATTAACTTTTTCTGATATAACAATCAGATCTAATTCAGTGATTAGGATGAATATGGATTGGATATCAGTAAGAGCTGTATTTTATTGATTGATATTTGATTGCAATTGTTAAAAGATCCATAAACGAAGCAGTTCGTAATTCAATTGTGTGCAAGTGTTTGGGTGAACACCCTTTTGAGGGAATGTTTGTATAGCTTGTTTTTGGTATGTATGTGTTCTTGCCACTTTTATGGATGTTAAAGAGTCTCTAGGCCAAAAAAGCTGATAGGCAGTCAATGATGACAAAAACACCAACATATCCACTTTTGGAAAAACATGGTTTGGTAACATAATCAGGGTTTCCACGGGCCTTGAATCCTTAAAAGTTTGTATATTTCAGAAAAATTAAAAACGGCCATAAAGGTTTTTGAAAATGAATGGATGGCCTTGAAAGTGCCTGACTACTTTGATTAATTAAAATATAGCCCCCAAATTCATCAATACACCATAGCTCTCTGGAGACCTCTCCATCCTAGGATCAACACTTCACATCCTGAGGAAAACCCTATGAGGCATATTTGCGTTAATAAAGCAGCACTTTCCACCATGATTTCTTGACAAGATCATGAGTAAAAAATGAGGCCTCTATGATGTCTAATTCAGTTTCACCAAACAACCTTAAATGTCATTGAAAAGTCATTGATTTTGATGTACAAATGAGTGTAGTAATCTTGCATAATTGAGTTTGTAATAGCCTTGAAAGATATTTCAATGTATTGGCGTTAATTGCAACTTTAAATGATGACCATAATAGCATGATGCTGAGGTGAGGTGAGGCATACTGTAAAAATTCTGCAGTGAATTGCCTCATTTATAGACCCAATCTGTTACTGGAATATGGTCTTTGCCCCTCGTTGCAATGGCTTTACTTATGTTTTGATGTATTGTTTGAAGACGTTTTCACTCAAGTTGATTGCTTTTGATAGAAATAACAGTATGTGACTGCTTAACATAAATGTAAATCTATTTTACCTTTACATCTATGTTTTTGTACATTTGTGGTATTTGTAAACATTGGAGCAAAAAGGAACCTGCATTTTGAGTTTAGTTGGGAACTCAAAAATTATTATTATACAACATTGAGTCCTCTTTCAAAAAACCGTGTCCATAAACCATAATTATTACTCACAAAATCCATATTAGGGCTTAAAGGGATGGAGAGCTATGTTTATGCTCTTCAGTGAGAAGAGATCTGTCCAGTGCCCATAAAGAAACCACCGAGAACTTCCTTGGCCCTCATCACAGTTTTCCTCTCAGATGGATGACAATATCAGAACGTTTTCCCTCATGGGTCTAAAGATGAAAAATGACTGCTAGTTTAGGTGGCGTAAGAACTGCTCCTTTGATTAAATAACTTTGCTTCAGAACATTGCAAAAAAAGCCTCTGTAAGCTGCTTTTAATGGGGAAACACATTTGTACTGCAACCGCACTCTCACAGTAGAGGTCATAGTTCAGCCGCATAAAAATTTCTATTAGGGGAGCTGAGGTAGCAGAATGTACAGGCTGAAAAATGGGCCATGCCTCGTCAGGGCAGCAGTGGCAGGTAGTGTGGAGGTGCTCCTAGCAGCCACAGAGCACTACATCATTAGGCAAAACAAAAATCTTTGTGTAATTGCTGGTATTATAACGGCCATTATACATGCTTAGAAAGCGAGGTGCAAGGAGAATAGTTCATTTATCTTTTTAAAACCTCTGGGACCTGAAGCATAACCATTGCATGCACACAGGCCATGCATCGTTAATTTCTTCCCCATTGCTTGGCTGTGGTTTGTTTTTAATGCATTAGGTTTGGGGTTTTGAGTCAAATCACTGCAGCTCACTTGTGTATATAGAATATGATCAAACGGTGGAAGTTCTGTTTTGCCTTATTCAATTGTATCAGACAGTTGGAGACCGTTGTTTGGGAGATCTTACAATATGACTGACAGACGATTCACTGATATACAGAGGATGGACAAAATAATGGAAACACCTAACAATATTTGATATCAAGTACCCAATAATGGACAGGGCCTCCAGTTCTTTGATAGCTGAAGGAGGTGGAAATCGACTTTGAATTCTGCCCATAAAGATTCAATGATGGTTAGATCCTGCAGGGAGATCATGAAAGGCATTTGGCTTCATCTTGGTGCTCACGCAGCCACTCTTGACATCGTCATGGTTCGTCATGGTTTTTGTTGGGGTATACCTCTATACTAGTATATTCTTACGCTTCTCAGTGATGGTCTTGTTTCTTTATGGTAATTATAGTCGATTTTTGTTTTTGGGACTGATGGACCTGCAATTCATGTGCCAACTATTTGGCCCTGTGAAGTACCAATTACAAATGCAACTATGCATTTGTAATTGTGATTAGTAACTACTACTTCAAAGTTGAAGCCCTTTTCCATGTGATGTTTCAGTTATTTTGTCCAACCCCATTCATGGGTTTTAAGTGTGTTTTAGAAGTTGCAAAATGTTTTTGTCCTAATTTAAGGTTGCAATAATGATCTCTGATCTTCAGAACAGACCGTGCACATCTAATACTTCAGTTTTCTGGGGTTTCCCTCGGTTTCCTAGGGAAACTAACTCCATTTATTCTGTTTTGTCGCCCTATCTCTCACGGCTGGTATAAATAATACACTGCTCAAATGCATGAAAATAATTGTAAAGACCTATTTTATCTACTCTTAAATGTTAAAAGTTGTTAGTAGCTCCCAGTGGTTTCAGCTGCTAGTCTCATTCACACAAATTCATGTTTTTAACTACTATGCTGGTCTTATAATTGCCCCCTGGGGATGAATAAAGTTTTAAAAATTGAATTGGAAGTGGGAAGTGTCACACTGCAGGGACTAGTTGGTCAAAAGGGAAAGGGTTAATTGACCTTTTCTGTGGTGGTGTGTGTTTGTACCCTCCCTTACAGATTCATGAACCATATGAAGCACCACCTAGAGCTGGAAAAGCAGAACAGTGAGAGCTGGGAAAGCCACACGACTTGCCAGCACTGCTACCGGCAGTACATGACTCCATTCCAGCTGCAGTGCCATATCGAGAGTGCCCACAGCCCATTTGAATCCTCAAGTATAACATAATGGTCTTTACAGTTGAATCTGACATGACATTTGGATTATACAATGAGTGGCTGTTAATAATTTGCTTTTTTCCCCTCAGCCAACTGCAAGATTTGTGAATTGGCATTTGAGTCAGAACAAGTTCTCTTAGAACACATGAAGGACAACCACAAGCCTGGGGAGATGCCCTATGTCTGCCAGGTCTGTTATCTGCCTATATGGGTTTAAAGTGTCCAGGGAAACATTATTCAATATAACTTACATTTTTTACCTGATCCCACAGGTGTGCAATTACAGGTCCTCTTTCTTCTCTGAAGTGGAGACACATTTCCGAAGTGTCCATGAAAACACAAAAGATCTCCTCTGTCCCTTCTGCCTCAAAGTTCTTAAAAGTAGTCATATATACATGCAGCACTACATGAAACATCAGGTATGATGCTGAGTTTAATCTTGTCTTTGATGAAGCTAGTCTGTTTGAAGTATAGCATGCCCTTATAAAATTATCATTTAAAACTTGGATTAGGAGTTGTGACTGACCCAGAGCATCATGTCTTAATGACAGCCTATTGATGCTTTAGCTCCTTAAACCAGTGGATAGTATAATTGCAAGAGTTGGAACTCACTTGCACGTTGCCCTATTAGCTCCGGCTCCAAGGTTGGATTGATTTTGTTGTCTGCTGAACACCTTACTGTAATATATAACAGGCTGGCAGTAAAGCCTGCTTCTCTTCACCTGCCCTAAAGGAGCAATAAATATGGTAGAGTGGAACCATATAAAATTAATTACTGTTCTATTAATAACCGTGGAAGAAGTTAACTTGATACCAGTTGTATTCGTATTGTGAACCCAAATGAACCTCTCACGAATTTTACTGTAGAGTCATGCCAATTATTATTTCTGTATTTCCAACCTGAAATAATTTTTCTATTTCAGAAAAAAAGAATCCATCGGTGTGGGAAATGCAGACTGAATTTCCTCACCTACAAGGAGAAACTAGATCACAAGACTCATTTCCACAAGACTTACAGAAAACCTAAAGCCTTGGAGGGCCTTCCTCCGGGAACGAAGGTCCGACCGTCATTATTAGATCTGTACTCCATTTATTGCAGACTGTTTGTTTTAACTATTCCAGCATGAGTTAAAAGGAAAAGCAGTTGTTTTTTTTCTTCACATATTTTTTGTTTCTCTTTCCCTATTTAGGTGACAATTCGAGCCTCCCTCACAGGAAAAACGCCTATATCATTCAACACTCCTGATCGATCTGGTTTTAATACCAGTCCAGAGACGCCAAGTTTCAAACAGCTAACCAAAGTTCAGAGCAATATATCCAAGTCTAAGCCGAACATGTCAGGAGTGGGAAAAGCCAAGCCCCCTCAGTCCAAGAAGAATCGTGTTTCCAAGCATAACCTGGCGCTAAGGAATCTCAGGTTGTTAACTGAGCTCTCTGGTGTCCTTTTATACGGCAACATTAGTAAATGCAAAGCATAGCCTTAGTTTCTTTTCAACATGTTCCACATACTTTGCAGATCCTCTGTATTGGTAAATGGGATTGGCTCTTGGGCATTCATGAGAGAATGGGAGGGAATGAATAGATATTAAGGGTCTAGCAATACACAAAGTATCTAAACTTGTTAGGCTTTTCATTAGGCTGCCTAAAAATGATATACTGTATAGCAGATATAGCAGGCACTAATATTACATAACTAACTGCAACTGATGATCATGCAAAAAAATCAATTTCTAAGTATTAGGAAAGTTTGTGAATCTGCAATGTTCTGCACACCAATTTACATAAAAAATGTTTTTATGTCAAGTAAAAATAAATTATATGTTAATAGCAAATTTAAAATTCCAGTCAGTGCCTTTTAATTTGGTCTGACCCAGCAATAGAAATCTTTTTTGAGAAATATTTTAACACCATTGAGTAATATATATATACTCATTACATTCTTTCCTGCCTTCAGAGTCCATGGAGGACATTACACCTGCATTGAGTGTGACACAGAGATTGATGACTTCTTTTCTCATTATCCGATGATTTCAAATTGTGGTGCGTGCAAATATCGGACAAGTTGCAAAGTCTCCATTGGTAATCACATGATAAGGTGAGTAAAGATGTCGATTTTGGTTTAGTATTTTATAGTGTTGTAGTGGAGTCACTCAATTTCAGGTCCTCTGCATTCATTTTTGCTCCATTTTAGGTTTCATAGTACCATCACCAAAGACAGATTTTGGAGAATGGAAAATCGGAAAAAAACAACGGTGTTAAAGTAAGTAAGCTTCATGAAGTAAAATACAATTTTTTAACGGATATTTTCACTAAATATAGACCACACCACACAGACAGTTTAATGGTAGGGGGATGTATTTCACCATAACTGGTTGAAAATATACATGTTTTCCACAGTATATCCCTGGTCTGCCTCAACTGTGACCTCCTTGTGGATGCATCAGGAGGCGATCTAATGAGCAGACATTTAACTGAAAGACCAAATCATGTATGCAAAGTCATTCAGGATAAAGGTATTATGCTTTTTTCTGTGGTACCACCTGAATCATGGGCAAAATGTTGTTCAATACAATTTACTTGAAAAACCTGTCTCTTGTTTCCTAATCCAGCAGATGTCCAAGCTCACGAGTGAGTATCAACCACTCACCACATTATCTCATGTCACCCAGTTATGATATAGTTATAGTTAGTCTATGATCTATACTTGACAATGTGCAAGACAAGACAAAATATTTCCTAAGTTCAAATGGTGATATAATGATGGTGCCACAACAAAATGGCCTCTCAGGTTTGAATTTCACTCAATATCAGGTTGTTATTGCACAAATGAAGGGTTACAATAAGCACTGCACGACAAGGACCTAGTATACAGGCCACTTGGCTAGTTTTTCTTACCAGTGAATATCAGTTCTTTCAAATTTTTAAAGTGTTAAATCTTCACTTCAACTGAGTATGTACAAATGCTCACTTACTGTTGCTTGGAAATATTGTATGTTGTCCCCTGATAAGAGCATCAGCTAAAGGTCAAAAATATAAATCTAACATGTACACTCACAATGCTGTAAAGAAACTGTCCTTTCATGCAGGATTCCTGCTTGTGGAGAGCCATCAAAAATTGTGTACATGTTCATATCAGCACCCGCTGCAGGACCAAAGGAAATGGGCATGAAACAAGTTGAAAGTGTCAAAGCTGTAGGTGGTACTCATACAGCTACTGAGACCACTGTTGGTCAACCAGAAGAGGCATCAGAGCGAAGGTCCTCAGCACTTGATCGATGCAAGGGGGTGAAAGAAACAACCCACACAGAAAGTTCTCCTGAAAGGGAATTGAAGCAGCCACCGCTGCCCAGTTTGTCACCTTCCCTGGTCTGTACATTAAATGCGGGTTTGTTTGATGAGTCACTGGGTAACTCAAAGAGCCTAGATGTCAAACAGCAGGTCAGTACCCCGCTGCATCCCCCTGTCTCATTGACTGTCCTGCAGCATGAACCAAGGATTACTCAAACTGAGGTGAACAACACATCCAATCAGAGTGTACCTGTAGGTCCACTACACACGGCACATGACACACCAGAAAACTCTGTAGAGTAGTGGATTGGGAAAAACAACTGTTTTTTCAGGCACACCTTTTTAAAGTAGTTTGATTTACCCATACCATTTGTTTCAATATTGCTTGGGCTGTCATTTGCCACTATTCTCAAGATCCATGTATCAGGCAAGACAATTTCATCAACTGGAAGGAACATTCTGCTTCACTGTCATCAGCTGAATATTCTGTCCTTCTGCCATTGCATAAATATGTACAAAATATGTATTTATAAATGAAAATACATGATTGAGAATCCATGGCCTGTACAGCAAATATCCTGAACTCCCCAGATTCCAGACGACTCGCTGTCAGATCTCCATTATATTGAGAGGATTTTGACGCACTCTGCATCGCTTGACATTTTCAAATACAGATTTGAAACTTGGCTAATGAACCAAACTGCTTGATGTTTCCCTCAGGAACACAACACACACCCTAACTCTTC
The DNA here is from genome assembly GCA_900660455.1 of Gephyroberyx darwinii. NCBI lineage: Eukaryota > Metazoa > Chordata > Actinopteri > Trachichthyiformes > Trachichthyidae > Gephyroberyx > Gephyroberyx darwinii. Next base: position 16,449 of record CABFOQ010054311.1, read on the forward strand.
CTCTTTTAAAGGTGCTATTTGTAGCATCTTGAAATATCAATGTCAATCATTGTCAAATGAGTTGTGATACCTTGGTGTAATTACTGTAAACAAATGAGACCATGGTTGAGACAATTGGTAGTCTCATGCCTTGGTATTGTTAGTTCTAGTGTTTTGTCAAAATTAAGACTACATTTACCATAAATCCATTTGCTTCCTGATGTAAAGAGGATGTTGCTACTTCTCCCCCTCTCTGGTGTGGCTCTGTGTGCATTTTCTATTTTTGCTTTATTGAAAAGGATAAACATGTTGGAAGTGGTCCATAGGCCTTTCGTTCATTCCATCACCTGCCGTTGCGAGAAATGCTTAAGAGAAATGCTAGCTCTGTTTGCGCTCGAAGAACAGTGGCCCTCTTCCTGTTTTTGTGCTGTAAAGCAATACAGCAGGTTTCCTGTGAAATGCGACCTTGTTGACACAATGTAAAATGCAGTGTAGAGGCAGCACATCTTCTCACCATGGTGTAGTTTGTTTACGGTAATATGTGATTTATTGATGTTCAAATGTTACACATACCACTTTTAAGTAACACACTACCATAATCAAAAGCTACCTTAGATCTAATGTTCTTGGGGCAATTTTAATTTTTTTTTTTTTCCCTATAATATTTTGACTTGCTCGATTTTAGCTTTTTTTAATTTAATTTAATTTTTTAAACCTCACCAGCAAAATCTATGCGCTCTCTCTGTTTAATCTGTGGTTTATTGTTTTTCTAAGTGTAAATAAATCATCTTTAGACTAAACTATTCCATTCTGTTGAGTTTTAGGCTACAGTGCCTAATAAAAAACTTAGACCGATGAAATAATATCTTCACTCTTTCCTTGAAATTACTGGTTTGTGACCAACAGGTTGAGAAAATTTCTGATTAAAATGTATTGTGATATAGTCTTACTGATTGGGATTGATTGAAGTACCCAAGAGCAACATGTAGCTCAGCCCACACAGTTTGTTTTAAGAATTCAGTGACGGTACAAGTAGAAAACATATACCAGTATTAAATGATTATATACCTGATGTACTTCAGAGTATTTCAGAATTCATAAAATGTGCATTTGGTACAAATTAAAACAAGTTACAAATCTCTGTTACGAGTATTTTAAAGACAGGAAAATGCGAATGCTTCGAGCTTCAGGTGCTCTATAGAAACTCAAAGCCACAAGGACATGGATATCAGAGCTCATTGAGATGTGTGGCTCTGATAAAATAGAAATAAGTTGAACAGTGGTAGCATTGTGTTTGAGAGTGCTAGACAAAAGTCCAATGTCAGCAAATGTTGCAAGTGTTTGAGGAGGGAGCAATTTTTAAAAGGATCAATTATGAAATATGATTATAGCTAAGAATATTTTATCAGCATACTAAGTTTTTGGAAAGTGCTACCATGCAAATGATAAACCAATATAATTCCGTGTACACATTACCTTTCATGTGAGCACCTCGAGATCACAAAGTTATCCATTTTTACACCCTGAGTGCTCTTCATTGGTGCATCTATAGAAAGAATAAAGGAATAAAGGTAGGCCTAGGCATATTTTTACGTAATGTGATTTTTCTTTTTCTTTTTTTGCCTGTGTCATGACCTTGGACTATCTAATGGTGAATCATCATTGCTTAAAAAGTAATTTATCATGATATGAGTCTCAGAATGGATTTTCTCCCATCTTGTATATATCTGAAGATCAAGCCGTGAAATGTATCTTTGATGGCACTGGCACTGTCAATGTAACTTCCTTAGTCGATTTTGATTACATTCTTCTAAAAAATGATGTTCCTCTTAATCTTTGTAGGACGTGCGCACACACACACTCTTCAGTTAGAGGTCTAAAAACTACTGAATTTGGTTTACAGTGTCTCCCTGTTCTGTTATATAAATAAACCTTTAATACATGATGAACGAGTCCTTGGGTGTATTTTTATGATTGTTGCAATGGAATAATGTTGAAGAGACAAGTTGAAACTCAGATATTTTACATTTGAAGTGATTCTGTTCGTAGCTACGGCAGTAGCAAGTTATAGCAACCATGCTCACTCTCTTCACTAAGGTAGCCAGGTCTGCATGAGTCTTATTGGTCTAATGTTGTGCTCCAGAGATGTCAGAAATTACTACTTCATACTAGGAATAAAATGCGATGGAACGATCCTTCAAGTTTGAATTCCATGTTTAAATTTCTCCCCCTTAAATTTGCAAGATGCAGTTGCCTCAACTCAAGTAATGTCAACATGGTGCCATACATTATAAATGCTACACAGCATTATTTTTTAATATGTTTATAATACTCAAAATACACTTAAGTTTGATTATCAGCATTGCCTGACCTTAAATACATCAGAACACTTGTCATAAACGGTTAAACATTCTTGAAATGTAAAGTTGTTACCATTCAATGCTGACTATCTAGCTCACTTTGCCAAATATCACTGACATAACTTTGGCAGTTGGGGAAAAGTATTCTAGTATTCTAGTATTCTAGTATTCTACGTTGGCCGGTTGAAATCTTGCAGGTGTCCATATTTCTTCTGAGTTGGACCACTGGAATACATTTGTCATAATTCTGACAAACCAACTGGAAATTTGGAAGACTTTCACTGCAACGCAGCATAACTAATATTCACACCAAAGGATGGGCCTACATGTTGACATGAGCTGTGATTGGTTCTTGTGTCACCAGACCAATGTTAATACTACTAATATGGACAAGCAGTTGGGGGAAAATATAAATTCACATTCTTGAGTTTATCATAGAACCAAACATGCACTTCAGTACTAAAAATGGGACTGAACAAAGTAATTGCTAAAACACAAGGTTGTGCTTGCATGCACAGAGTGTAGAGCCTTTAGTAATATTTTACATAGTGCAGTCGGGCTTAGTAGTGGCAGAATATATAGAGTGACAGGAAAAACAAGTTGAGAAACTAAAAGATAAAAGTATTGCATTAATAAAGGAGCTTCAAATTGTTCAAAATACTGGATGGATGGATGGAAGAGTATAGGCAGCGTACTAAAAGCTCTGTGACTCAATTACATTATGATTTTACATGTTAAGTATGCTGTACCTAGGAATATGAAGTTGAAATTCATTTTCTAGTGTGGAATTTTAGAATTTGATGAAGCTCTAACTGAGGCACTTGCTTTAATAAAATATATTTATTTCCATTGGAATAATCAATGATCAAAGCAACAAATAAAGTAAAAAAAAAAAAAATGCAACTAATGATTTAATGTAATTTTGTTTCGACTGCACATTTTTTCCTCTGTCCTTTGTATGTTGCATCATATCTATACCTGCATATACTAAACTTTAAACTCATAACTTCTTTGCGGATTTATCAACAAATACAGGGCGATACAGGAAGTTGCATCATTGTCCACGCTTAATCTTATTGGTTCAATGCATCAAGGCGCGGCGTTGCTAAGACGACAAAAACCAAAACAAAAGACGAAAGCACAAAATGTGCATGGCGAGTAATACGCGTCTGTTAGTCTAAACACATTTAAGTGAATTAACCAAAAGTTATTCGCGAATAGAACGATTAGAGAGTTTGGTGGCGAACTGCGGAACAAACATGGTACATTTCCGTTGCCAAGCTTAAGTTAGTTAGCTTGACTCCATTGTTCCATGTTTTTTGCTATGGTACCAGAGCAGTCAGGACTTACACAACGCTTAACGTTATCAGTTTTCTGACAATCGATATCTTTGGTTTAGTCGTTTCACTTTGTTCTGTGTGTCTTTCCCAGGCTTCAATGAGGCGCAACTGGATGCACAGTCAGCAACAAAGAATGGTGTCTCAGTTTCAGCGTCAGGAGGAGCAAAGAGAGCAGCAAACTAAACATATTAACAGAGACAAGCAGATGCAAGCCGGTCTAATGATTGAAGAGAGGGTTGAGAAGAAGAGGCATCTGCGTAAGGTTCAAGATGAGTTACACGAAAGGCAGGTGGAGAGCGCGCTTCTAAAGGTATTTAGTCATCATTTTTTGGCATTTCTCAATACACAGGATTTGACGTATCTATGTCGTGCTACAAAACCGAGCGCTCATGTGGACACCACGTTAACAAGTTGCCGGTTACAGATGTTTTGTTGAATTACCCAACAATAAATGTTGGTATCACAGAATCACCTATCTCTATATTGGCTCTTGAATTAGCACATTCCGCATTTCTCTACCTACACTGTACCCACAAAGAATAGACTCACATATAAGACAACTACACCAACAGGACAGGACAGTGGACAGTGTATGACAACCCAATTCTACTACCATTCAGTAGTAGAGACCTAAGGTTCAAAAGGATACTGATACTGCTAGCTTGTCAAGGCCCACTCAACAAATTTCAGAAGCTTTATTGGACTCCCAACAAACAAAGAATTAAACTACTGGTTACTCTTGGCATAGTCAAGCAAATACAAGTTATCAGTTAAATACGAGTTAATAAAAGGCATTTTTTAGTTGTATTTTAAAAGAAGATGCAGAGTTTTGCAGATCAAATTTCCTCAGGCAAGTTGTTACAAAGTTTAGGGGCCATGACTGTTAACTTCCAATCACCATTTGTCATAATGAAAACTAAGTTAAAAGGATTGTTATCTGTTTTATTAAGAGCTCTTTTGTAGATAGGGAACGAAAAGCTAGGTTGTTAGGTTGTTGCCAAGTATAGGTTGTTGCCAAGCCATTTATTGTGTTAAAAGAAAAATCTTTAGATTGATGCTACATTCAACTGGAAGCCAATGCTGCATTCTTTGTAGGTTGCAGATGACAAAGAGCTTCACAGCTGAGGCAAGGATATAGAGAGTTACAATAATCAGTACAAGATTAAATAAAGGCATGAATGACTCTCCAAACCGGAAAAGATTTTTAAAGAAATTCTCAAGTGGTAGAAACAAGACAAACAGAACGTAGTTTGGAACTGGTCTGGTTTACATGATCAATCCCTAAATGTCCACAATCTAAGCTATCAAACAGTCCAAAACAGGTACCAACTTGTCTTGATATTACACATTGGGTCCTTTCCAGTGCATTCATCCTGTCAAATGTCCCCACAAAACTCTATAAGGAGGAACTCACTAAAATGTCAAACATCATTTTGTTCCTAGTAACATTTTATTGGAGATTGATGTATTTAATAAACAAACAAATAAAGCATCTTTAATTTCCCAAAACTCATATTGAACAATTTACAAAGTAATCCATAGTGCAATTATGATTCCAGAAAAAGTACCCGTTATTGGAGTGCAGAGATTAAAATTGTAATTTTATTATATAACCTAAGGTTACTTCCCAACACTGTCAATTACATGTAGATAATCCAAGTAAAAATGTGTTGCCTTGCAGGCAGAGGAGGAGAGAGTATACAGGGAAAAGCAACTTGAACAGGAAGAGAGAATGGCAAAAGAGTTGGCCCGCATCAACTATGAGAAGCAAAGGGATGAAAAAATGAGGCAATATATTAAAGAAAACAGGTATGCACATCATTACCTTGACCTTTATTATGGAAAAGTATTCAAATTCAACTCTAAGATTGGAAAATCTTGTTTCTGTGTAATCCTTCTCTGTTTTGGTCTTTTTCATTACTATCATTACATCATTACATGTTTCATTAACATGTTTTTTTAAAAATTATTTTTTATTGTTTTCAGCATTGAGCTTCGAGAGCTTGAGTCAAAGCTCAAGTCGGCATATCTGAACAGGGAGAGAGCTGCACAAATTGCTGAGAAGGAGGCTATGAGTTTTGAAACCATGGTGAGATATGTCTTCCTTAATGCGGTGTAGTTACCAAAATCTAGGTGCTTTTTCATTTATGAACTGACAATTGGCAAACATCGATTCACTTCTTTGGATTACATTCATTTGATTTCCTCAGTACAAAATATATCTAGCCTGAAAGGAAACTAGAGTCATTTCTTTGCATTGTAGCTTTCAAAAGGTAGAGATTGTGTTGTCAAGTTTGGAGAATATCTTAAGGAACTGCAGTGACTAAAATTCATTGTGCCTGTAACCCAGCAAGGTAGCTAACATACATACTGAAAGATGTTAGGCAGTTTCAAGTGTTGATATTTTGTTGAGAGCAGGTAACCTGTTTGATCAGCTTGCTTCACCCAATTGGAACTGAACCAAACTCCAAAATGACTTGCTCAGTGTGTCATGCCTTAGCCAATCAGGCCCCTGCAACTGGTCTATCCTGTAGAGGGCTGGCCTGACCCGCTTGGCTTTAGACCAAACTAATTTGCCAGCTGCAATATTGTGTGCTGTGGGAATAAGACTAAGCCAAAAACACTTGCTACATGCAGGCAAATATTAATTAAGTGTTTAGTGAAAGAATGCCTTAAATAGCCAAACAAGTGTAATTTCCCCTGGCATCCAGCATTTATTGTGGGCATGAAGATTGAGAGAGGCTGGATGGGGATAGTGGGGATCCTGGCCCCTAGTATACAAATATATTATTTTTCTGTTTTGAGGCTTTAGTGACTATCTCTTTTCCTCTGACATTAGCGTCAGGAGGCAGACTATACTTGCAAGATGAAGAGCGAACATGAGCGAGCAACAATCGAGCAGCAGAAGCTTGACCAGAAACACCATGAGGAGTTGTTGCAGTATCAGAAGGAACTGGAGCAGCAGCTTGTGGAGAGGGAGCGCAAGAGACAAGAGGCATACGAGGAGTTCCTCAAGGAGAAGCTCATGGTGGATGAGATTGTCAGGAAGATCTACGAGGAGGATCAGATGTGAGCCCTTCACACTGACTCTCCTATTCTTTTACATGCACACAACCACAAGGGATAATGTACTAGAATGAGCTACTATACTGAGGGTGTTGGAATGGTGTCAGAAATATTTGTTGTTGTATAATGGACTTGTTTCAAAAATAATGTCCTTTGTTGCAGGGAGAGACAGTTAAAACTAGAGAAGGTGAGAGCCACTCAAAAGTACATTGAAGAGTTCAAGAGACAACAGGCTGAGTGGAGATGCATGGAAAAAGCAAAGATGGAAGCTGAGAACAGACACATCATGGAGTTTGCAAGCTATCAGCAGCAGATGGAGGAGAGCAGAATGGCCAAGATCAGAGAGAGAGAGAAAGAAAAAGAACACCTTCATAAAATGGTATGTCAACGATTCTCTATTGTAAGAAAAGGTTATGCTGCATTTAAAGAAAGTTATCCCTTTGTTTTCCACCAGTAAAAAAACATCACTATTCTTTCCTCCTCATAGCTCACTGAAAAGATTGAGATGGAGAGGCAGCAGCGTGAAGAGATGGAGCGTGTCCGTGAGGAACTTTATTTGGAGGAACAAGCAGAAGCTACCAGGCAGAAAGAAATTGTGAGGATGTTTATTTTACTACCTCAATTTTCAAATATCCAAACACTTTCAAATGTCTTCTCAAGGGTACCCTTATGAATGAGATCTGATGCTCCATGAATTCCTTTACATTTACCTTATTTTGCAAAAGGTGAGCTTTTGATTTTGATTTAAATAAAGGTGACAGTACATATGACAGTTATGACAAAGGGAAGAAGAAAGCATGTCAATAATTGGCAGTTATATAATTGTAATGTAATAAACCTTTTCACATGTAAACACAAAGGCAACAGTAACAGTAATTCTGACTGTAATTGACTAAGAGTCCAATTTAGTGCCAGTGTCCTGTGGTACTTGGGGTGCCAATTTACAAGCGCACCTGTGCGTTTATTTTGTAATTTCTTCTAACAGGAAGCGATGGAGAAGAAAATCAGACAAAGGCTGATGTTGCAGCAGACGTGCGAGGAGCAAATGGCATTCAAGAAGATGCGGAAGCAGGCAGAGAAAGAGGAAGAAGAAGCTTTCCGTCAAATGATGATGGCCAAATTTGCAGAGGATGATCGCATAGAACAGATGAATGCCCAAAAACGACGCATTAAGCAACTTGAGCACAAACGTGCTGTGGAGAAGCTAATAGAGGACAGAAGAAGCCAGCATGAGGCTGACAAGGTACAGTTGGTTTCAAACCTGGCTCTCAGTATGAAAGTCTCATCAGAAATGTAGACTACGGTGGTGTTAGTGTGATTTTTCGGTGGTGGAAGCTAGTAGTCCATTAATACTGACCATATTGGCCCTCACCTTTTACTTTGTTTAAAGTCACAGACAGCATGAACTGATTTCTGTCACAGTGGTGTTTGATGTTTAGCACTTAGAAACTCTTAAGTATTACAGCATGTACATGATTTCTCTAATAATTTTCCATAGCAATGCAACTTGCTAATGTGACTCACAATAGGTCATTAATCTATTTCTGATGGATCCCAGCATGACAAGAGAACTAGTATTTTCATTTGACTGACCCCCAGGGCAAGACTCGTGAGATTTTAGCTCATGCTGCAAAAGTAAAAGTATCTCTGTTCTGTTGAATGAAGATAGGTCAATATCAAGAAAAATACTCCTATGAATATATGGTGCACATCTGTTGTTAACTTCTTTTTATTGTAATGTCACTTTTGAATGACTTGCTCTGATCACTGTTCCCCAAGGAGCTGGAGGCTCAAGAAAGAGCCATCGAACAAGAGAGGGAGGCATTGCGTAGAAAGATAATTGAAGAGGAGAGGCAACGACTTCTTAAACACCATGCAACTAAACTTCTTGGATATCTTCCTAAGGTATGAAGCAGTATACCACTAATAAATAATTCCATACAGGTTCATATTTCTGTAGTTGAAACAAGTGTATGACCGTCAGTATAACTATTTTCAGGGTTTGCTCCGTGAAGATGACCTTGAGCACTTTGATGAGGACTTCAGAAGCAACTTTCAGAAACGTCAGGCAGATATCTTCTCTGAAGAAGGCTGGGGAGGCGATGAATCATTTTAATTTTTCAATTTTCATGCTACACCACTAGATGGCAGTCTAAGCTTGAGGTGAATGAAAGATGTTAAAACCTTTAGTGACAATGAAGCCCTCAAATTCCTGCCTTCCAATATCATTGCACAGTTGCAGTTGTGCATTACAACAATAAAAAAATATTGGCTTATTTTAACAAAGGTATCTTTATTTCGACAATATTGGCCAAGAATCTTAATGAAACATCATTCCACACCATAAACAAGAAAACCATTTATATTTTAATTCTGGCCTGTTGTGTTGTCAGACTAATCAAATGCTGAAGGAGGGTGGACTGCCCTCCTGTACTCAACACATACACAAATCTATCAATGTGCATTACCATGTTGCAACAGGGTTGCTTTCTTTATCCAATAAAGTAAATGCTGAATCTTCCACTGGTCTATGACTTCCCCCAGTCGAGAGCTTTCATGAATTCCTCTTCTGTGAATGACAACAGCTTGGCAGCTTCAAAATGCATCTGCTCAGAGTAAAAAAAAAAAAAAGACTCAGAATTAGACTGATTTAAAAAGTAATTTGCAAAGACACACTATCACTCTTGGGTAGAGAAACTTACTTTTTGTCTTTTCAGAATGTCTATCAACTTGAGCTGTTTCTTAAAACCCACAACAAGCTCTGCTTTCTGCTTTACTAGCATTTTGTTTTCAGCTAGTAGATTTTCTTTGTTCTGGTGCTCCTCAGTTAGCTTGTCCTTGTTTGATAGAAAAAGACTGAAATTAGTAACAGAGCCTAAAATTACAAAAAGAATTGGATAACATCATTACGCAGTATTTATGAGATGAACTACACTCTCTCTCTCTCTCTTTGTTAAGTGCCTTGGGTACTTTGAAAGGCACTCTTAAATTAAAGTTATTATTATTAAACGTTTCATACCATAGTTATATACATGTGTCATATAAATCACAAATCAAATACAATTTCAACACATGAACAAGGTCTATTGCTGTTGTGCCCATATGCAGTCGCTTAAAAAAAGCTCACTGAAAACAGGAATTTGACTAAAATGCATCCATAAGAGAACGACTTATTCCACTGTGCTCAAGTATGCTCAAGACCCAAGCCACTCTATAACTTGCAATTCAATTGCGATGTATGGAAGACTTGATATCTGATTTGTTCATATGAAATGCTGAATAAGAACAACTTAAGAGCAAAATATTGTATTAAAACATTTTTGCCAGTTAGATTTTTACTGACATTTGAGATTTCCACATTCATATCGATTAGACATCCTTTCCACACTTGAATATCTACAGTATGTACCTTGTCAATGTCCATCAGCACTGATTGGTAATTTCCTTACCTTATTCATCTGCTTCATCTTATTCAGCTGAGTCTTTAACCGCTCTACCTCCTCCAAGGCTCTGTTCAGGCGAACTTCTACAGTGCTATGGTTGCCTGCAGCTTGTTTGTGGGCTCGATTCAACCCTTCTATTTCCTACGGAAAGCAAAACACAAGTAAGTCCACAAACTGTTTGTTTACATCATTTATCAAAAACTAATTTAGATCTTTGAGAAATTCTCATATGAAATTAAAACGTATCTGAATATCTTGTTCCCACACTGTTTGGTAAAGTTTTATCAAATTATTGTCACATCATATATTTCAATCAAATATTAACACATAAATGCTCCTAATACACAGTGTGAATCGTTTCGGTCTTTTAACAACGAACACCAGATATTGACTAAATTAATATGGTCCTCTATGCATTATTGTTGGCACTGCTTTAACTTTTAAAAAAGACTTCCATTGAAAAATATATGTAATTAATAATCCCAAAAAATGTAATTATGTAATCTTGTTTAAGAAATATAATTTGACTAAAACTGTATTAGTTTTTGATAAATGATGAAACAAAAGAGTTCTTGGTAGTGGACTTACAGTGAACCAGGCATCAGAATTTACCATCGCCCAATACCCACGAAAAAGATTACCTATTTTGCAGTCTATCCTATTATCAATCTTTAGATAATAACCTTTAGAAATCCTCTTGACACTATACACTGGTTTTCATCTCTCATTGACACAAACCTTCCGTAAACCAGCCATTTGCATTTGGAGACCATCACACTTTCTGGTGGACTCCTCCGCTAAAGCTCTGTGCTTCTCTATCTGTGTTTGCTGAATGTTTGTGGTCTTCTGTAGTCTGGCTCGATCCTCCTCAATCTCCTTTATTTTTGTGCTAAGCTTAGCGCTTTCATCATCCTGCAACAACAGAAACACAAAAGCCAGTAGCAAACAAAAAGACAGTGGCATCTTTAATCTTTAATGGTAGTAATATCTTTAATATGCACTTTTAGTAGAATTGTTCTGAATAATGATTTTCAACAAGTACTAACTAGTTTTTCTGGTTGGTTAGTTGCTGTCCCCCTCTGCTAATATGCAACAATTTGGGATTTGCTCTGGGAGCACTGAGCTCAGTCCAAGGAGGGTTTACACAATATCTCCAATTCTCAGAGGCTTTGGGTCAGCCAAATCAAGACAAGGTCAATGTGTCTAATAATATGTGATAGGTTATTGGTCCCTAAAGGACAAATTCCTCCACCTTCCCTGAAGGAGAATTCTTTTTTGTCCACTCTGTAAATATTTCTTCACTTAAGAGCAGACAAAGAATGCTTGCTGACATGGGGGCTTGAACCTAGGCCCTTTGCTGTGCCACCCTGCAGTCCCAAAGGCACCACTGTGATTTGAACCTTTTTTACTACACAGTTGCTTTAACCAACTAAGCCACAGCAGCACCTCTGTGAACCAGTGGCTTTCACGTCCTCCCCTGAGAAACAAGGGCTAGGCCTACTGTTGTGTAGGCCATGGTCATGTCCAGCAAGAAATTATTAGGAAATCCCCCTTCCTATCACCCCTCCACCTGGGGCTGCTGACACCGCCTGTACCTGTTTGTTTTGGGCAGCCACCTGCTCATACCCAATTATTCTGCTTTATTAGACTGTATACAGTGGAAAGTGATAGGGAATACAGAGGAACGAGGAGGGATAACCTGCAACATTAGCCAGCTATGGCACAAGGAAGGTAAGTCGTCCAAATGATTCGGTGCTTGTGTTTTTTATCTTACAATGTTACCATTCCCTCACCTTATTAAGGGAGCTCAAAATTCTTGGCTATTGTATTTGTGTAGACTGATAGTTTAGTCACTGTTGTCTGCAAAGGTAACAATACCTTCTTACTACATTCATATGACAGTCTATCTAGTTCCTCTTGCATAATCCGTAGTTTTGCCTTCAGAACACGTATCTGAGCATCTGAAACACCATAAGAAAACAGAACCGTAAGCAAAATCTGATTTACAGGGCCTCCCAAAACTTTGAGTTAATAGTGAACATTGGACTTTACTTTTTGCAAAATGAATTACCTGATCCTACGTTGTCTCCAACGTTGTACAGATCCACAACATTTTCATGACTGTCGGCATCATCCAACTTCTCCTCCATGCCACGTATGCTCTTTGCCAGTGAAAAATCACCTAAGTCTTCAACAACTGGCATATCATCAACAAGCGATAACTTGGGTGTTCTGAAATAAAACAATATGCAAACTTTTAAGGAATATTTAAACTTATATTTACCAATAAAACTGGCTGTCCGATTTTATCTCAACATTAAAAAATTATAAGCAAACTCACACTGATTTATAGGAAACGTGCTTCTCTTTTCTTTGGTTTCCTGTATGTGTGTTTTGTGATGTGGATGCTGATGTGACCCTTTTTTTGGTGACTACCTAAGCAAACGGGTGGTGAACAGAAACATAGCATAAGCATACAATATTTTATACAATATAGGTAGGCCTACAGTATTTACATACACTATATCTATAGTTTCTAAAAATTTCACTTTCAGTTGCAATGAACAGGGTATCTGCAGGTTTCTGAAATCCAGACCTTTACACCAGGCTCCTGCATTGTATTGTGCTGGAGCTTTATGATCCTAAAGAAAGAAATAGATAAAATTAGTTGATCAATTTCATTGATGGTTTTACTTCTCATACTTGCTGCTTTGAATAACAATAAAGCTTAGAATGGGCTGAGCCTAAAGTATTTATTACCTGGAGTCCAACTCTTCATCTTCAATGTCAATAACAAGGTGGGTTGATATTGGTTTTGATAAGACTTCATCATGTTCCCTCTGTAATCCAATAAACACCAGGGCTCATATTCACAAAGGATTTTAAAGCAAGCGTGCTCTTATAGGTTCACTTTCTCTTCTCTGTCTGTGAGGTCGTTATAGGGTCATGTGAGGTGACAGGTAATCTTGGATTAGTGCCCCTATTCTGAGAAACTTTTGTTCACTACAAGGCCAATTAAAATATATGAACATATAAAATTACTTACCAGAACTTGTTCTGCCTGTTGTACTAGTTCAGCTGTTCTGGCCTCCAGTTCTGCATTCATGAGTCTGATGAAAATAATATTGTGGGAAAGTTTATTTTTATACTGCAGGGCTGCAAGGGATAGACTAGGCTATAGCTTAAGTGAACACCAATATAGTTAGGCTATATATAATTAAGTCAACTGCTGAATAATGAATCCACAATATTTTTGGAAAATAAGCTCTTTGGTCAAGTTGTGGGATGAGAAGAGTGGTAGCAGTTTCACTTGTATATTCAGTATTTAGTGCCTTTAAGGTGCCTTTGATATAATGAATGTTAGAATGGTTACATTTCTTTAAATGTCACCAGTCAAACACAATCAAATGAGTATTTTCATTACATACATACAAATGTAATAAATACAGGAAAATTTTGATTTTGTCTAACAAATCCAATGCCTTGACTACAAAATTGGGAATTTCTTGTGGTCTGAACTCAAAACAAAGAAAACAGATATGAACAGGTAGTCTTACTTGTATTGCTCCTCCTTAGCAATGAGATCCATGGTAGGCTTCTTTGGTGGACCAGAGGCAGCTCTTCCCATCAGTCTTACCTCTGAGCTTTTGGACCTTTGAGGCTTAGAGTCCAAACCGCTAGAGGATAGAGGTTTCTTGGGCTAGTCGACAATGACAAAACAAAACTCAGTAACATTCATGGTCTGGGTGTAATTTTCATATTTCATTGGATTAATAAGAATGTGATAGCATCATATATGTATGATAAGATGCAGGTCACTCATAGGCCTTGTATGAGTATAGGTATGTGCACAACATCCCCAGTATCATAATGGACATGGGAAGCACTACTTGTGGGTGTGGGTGCTGGGGGAGTGAAAGGGAGTCTCACTAGTAGTTTGCGCCATCTGCCAACAATGAATGTGTTTACACGCACACCAATACCCTGTAATAATCTGAATATTTCAGGGTTATGTGTATGGTTAGAATTTCCAGTGATGATTAGCTTAGATTAGATTCAACTTTATTGTCATTGCACATAGTACAAGTACTGAGACAACGATATGCAGTTTGGCATCTAACGAGAAGTGCAAATAGTGAAGTGCAGAGTATGTACATATGTATAGTGGTAGATAAATAATAAATATTAAATAAACAGGAATGGATAGATATGAATATGCTAAGATATATACAGTATGGACAATATTAACAGAATGAACAGAGTGAAATGAATATGCTAAATATGTATAGTATAAATAGTAATGATAGTATAAACAGGGTACATTGATTTCCAAATTATATTTTTCTATGTTTTTTTATGTGGTTTTGATTGCATTTTCATTTTATTCATTTTTACCTTGCTCCTTTTATGTGATTTTGACTGTATTCTTACTTTTTACATTGTTGTATGTTGTTGCCTGCAACTTTTGCTTGTTTTGATGCAGCCAGGTCTCCATTGAAAAGGAGACTCTTAATCTCAGTGGGACTAACATGAATAAATTAATTAATGAATGGAAATTTTGATGTTTTTGACGATTTTGATGTTTGCCTCGAATAGACTAGGCTTAACATGAGCGTATGGGCTAGCTAGTAACGTTACTTTGTTATGTGTAGGCTAACAATTACTACAGTAATTGTTGATTGCATTTTCATTTTATTCATTTTTACCTTGCTCCTTTTATGTGATTTTGACTGTATTCTTACTTTTTACATTGTTGTATGTTGT
>CABFOQ010054311.1:34010-44680 GCA_900660455.1 Gephyroberyx darwinii
TTCGTTGGACCCCCCCTTCACGGACGCCCGAGTGTCAGACTTGAAGCCAGTAATGTCGAGGGAGCGGGTGGTAACAGGGCGTGCTATTCCATTAGCACAGCGTCCTCCGGTTCACGTTGTTTGACCCCGATTGGTAAACACCCCCGTTCCTCCCATCCCGACTCGCACCGTGATGGCTGAGGATCCACAGCCGAAGGCGGACTGCGGAGCCGGGACCCTACCAGCCCTGCTGCCCGGACTGCAGGGCGCCGAGACCACCGCACTGCAACTCCGAATAAAAAACTCTATCTGGTAAGGATGTCGGCAGTAACCAGACTAGTTAGCTAGCGTAGCGTTTAATGCTTAACTGCCGCGGTCGGTGCTGTTTCTGAAGCGAGTCTGCTCGCAGTCAGTGCTACCCCGCCCCGGACAGCTATTAGAAAATCCGCCCCATAACAACAGCGTAAACAGCGTGGTTTTGGGCTGGCTAGCACCGCCTGCTGTCCGTGTTGACATCGTGATCTAAAATGTCGTCGGGTGATCAAATTCTGCAGATTAATTTAGGTCGAAATTTCTTTTTGGTAGACAGAGACTACTATGGTTTAATCACGTGAAAGACATGAAATCATGTTGAAAAATCACCCCCAAAGGCACTAGTATCGTCCTCCTCCACTCCCCAGCACTAACTTTTTTGACGTTACATTCTGATATATTTGAAAACGTTGTTTCAGTAAGAAATTGTAATGCATTTGTTTTTGTTTGTAAACAGTGGAGCTGAGTACGGCTGTTTTCACTTTATTTTTATTTATTTATTGCAAAGTTCACTTCATGTCCATGGCACATTGCACACCACAGGCATGTCTCTCTTGCATTTATAGTCTGGCACCGTCAACAATGTTCCTATTATCTGCACAGTTGTTCCATTTTGTCTGTATGTTGTTCATCAGCAGAAATGTATTTGTCAGTTGTTATTCGGCATGTGCAATGAGCAGCAGGTGAATTGACTTGATACTATAAATATTAAGTTAAGCCATTAATACTCACAATGCTGCACATACTCTTGCAACACAATCAACTTAAGGTTATCTAAAATATAATAATTTTGTAATAATACTTAGTAAGATCTGTGTAGACAAATGTACATAATATTGCCCAAACATTTTCAAGCCAATTTATTTTGCATAGCTCAGAGGTCTGTGGTTCTTGGCAATTTATTCTTTAATACAAACCAGGCAAAAGGTTTGTCACATTGATCAAGCAGGACCATAAAGGATGAAATGAACAATGTTAACATGAAATGTAATAAGGCCAAAGCAAAATGGAAAGATTGCGAAGAGCTGAACAGTTCCTTAAAAGCCCTTAAAGGGATGGCAGGCTGGTGGTTGAAGGCTTATTGGTACTATACTTTAGTATAGTAAGGGCACCTAACACCCATGACATGAACAATCTATTCCAAGAACAGGTATTGAAAATGAGCTGAAGCTGTGATGCAGCTCATTCCTCAACTCCATTAACATTGTAGTCAAAATGTTTGACCCTCTCTTCATAGAAAGTGCATCTTTAGTTCTCTAGTCTCTGTACAGTGTCTGTGGTTACTATGGTTTAAGTGAATGACAAGTGACAAGCCATCCTGTTTTAGAGGGATGGGGCGAGAAGGGAGTCAAGACAGCCCTACCTTTCTACCTTTCTGGCAGTTTGGACACTTGTTTACCTTCTAGAGGAGCAATCAGTCAAGGGGTGTGGAGTTATTTAAAAATGAAGCGATAAAAGGACTAACATTCAACATGAAATCTAAATTTTTGAGAAAATAGGAAAAAGAAGGGTAAACATATATATCACTATTCACAACAGACTAGAGGATTAAAGCAGAAATAGTGAATTTCACCTCAGTGACCTGCTGCTGGGTTGTTTAAGGCTGAATGAGGCTGTCTTAATCGGGGTCAGCAAGATTACTTGCACTGCAGTGCTGCTGGATCAGAACTGGAAAGAGACATGAGCATAGATAGTATAGATTCTGTAAACATATTGTTATAGCACAGTACTATATATCATAAAAGATTAGTCACCATATCTTTGTATTGGCATCAAATTTGGACCAAATTTTGTGCAGATAATTTATGATGACTTACAATTGACTCAAGCAGACCTAAAATGTAAAGAAACAAGTGCACTAGTGCTTTCTGGGTGCTCTGGTGGAGGGGTGGGGTGATCTGGTTGATTGGAGTGAGTGAGTCTCTGAACAAAATATTTCATTTATGCATTGACTTAGCCACTACAGGTAGAAAGTCACCGAGCTACTTCCTGGTATGTGAACGCACCGCACACCATGTGACGGATTGCGTGCATTACTGGAAACTGAAAGTTCAAATGATTTATTTTAGTTAGCTGGGGTTTGGAATGTGACCTGAGGTCTTATTTAATAATGTTGGAGATTAAAACATTGCAAAGTGAATTGACTTACAGAGCCAACCCCAGCAATTAGTTGATTCCCATACAGTTAGGCTTGGGAACAGAGATCTACTTTCAAATGTCTTAGAACCACGAGATTGGTTCTAAAAAACAACCTTCAAGTCTGATTAGTACCTACGAGTGTAATTTGTTCATCAAGTGATTGACTTGACAAAGTGGGTGTGTGATATGGCTGCTTTGAGCGGGATAAAGTAGCTGATGGATTTTGTTTTGCTTAGCCCGAGTCACATCATCAGTGATGCCGCGCAGAAACTAATGACAGAGCCCACACTGCTTTGTTTTCAAAGTGGAACCATCGCTGACTCTACATGTTGTATCAGCTTTACCTGGTGGATAAAAACATCGCTGAATGCAATAGCTACACAGATTAATTCCTGCAAGCAAGCCAACACCTCAAATATAGTCAAGGTGTAAATATGAGTAGATCAGGGGCAGGGGCCGGGCCAGGGGGTGAACACGAAAATCATAAATGAACAATATTTTTTGGAGGAAGGGAAATGTAACTGGAAACAAAAGCAATTTCGACTGTTCCTCAACGTTACCATCATTCTGAATGCCAAGAAGTCACTTTCTAACATTTTTTTTTACATTTTGGCAGTTATTACAGTTTTAGTTGCGAATGATCCCTGAGAAAGGCATTTGGACAGAAACCCCAATAAACATATCAGTGTCTTTCTGCCTCTTGCCTTCTCTTTCATTCCTGCCTCTGCCTCCCTGCCAAGTAACCACAGGGCTGGTGGCAGCTCATTCAGTTCTCTCCCTCATCCTGCTGTCGTTTCACACATTTAAATTCTGTGTTGCTACAAAATATATTTACAGTCATTAATGTTATGCGTATAAATGCACAGACCAACAGATAATGAAATGTAATATCTCTAAAGTAACTATTTCTATGGACAAAACAGCAACTTGTGGCCATTCTAGCCACTAGAAGTTATATACACAACATTTTGATCACTCAAAACAAGTGATCTTGAACTAGGTCTAATGAATGTTATAAGCTGTTTTTCATTTGAACTGGTTTAGAGCACTAAATAGGTTACAAGGTTGGAACCGATAACCAATAGTCAAGTCATTTCTGTTCGTTCCCCTGAAACAATCTGTCAAAATTCTTGCTATCTTTGATCCAGACCTCTCTTTTGATAATCTAATGAAGGCACGATCAAAAATAGCATATTTTCACCTCGGAAATATCTAAAATATCATGAAAAAGTTTAATGAAAGTAAATAATATAGGGCCTTTAACAAATATTTTGTGGAGAGATTTTGTGATCCACCAGTATCTAGTGTCAACTCTGTTAAGTAAACTTATTGCATGGTCTGTGTGACCATAGATCATAGACTCAGCTTGTTAAGTAATCTGCAGGCAAGTCTACTCTCAGGGTGGCCAGAAAGATGTTTAAAAACTTAGAAACTCATGTTAGAAACTGCAATGGCAGGATTTGACTCCTTCCAGATCTCTATCCACTGAACTAAGGCCATAATAAGTAATGTGCTTTGAAGACTCTCTTTAGATAATCTACCCCAAATGTTTCATTTATTTTTCCCATCCAGGTCCCTGCATGAATGGCCTCAGGTGTCATTCACTGTACCTTTCTTAGAAGCAGCTTAATGATGGCCTATCAACACTGGGAAATCCTTCGGCCCCTAGAAACAGTCAATTAAAGTGAACTGTTCTTGTCATGGCTCAGAGCCGTCTCCTGATTCTGACCTGCCCAGTGTCACCTAGTAAGAGTCTTTTAGTGTGACCTACCTTCTGTCTCAGAGTAACAACAACCTGATTTGTCTACAGATTACAGATTAGGAAGTAGACCTGCAGGGGTTATTCAGTTATCTGGTTTGACTGTTTGTCTGTTGAACGTTGCATTGCTTTGACTCTAAGTACAGCTATAAAGTATTTATATCTAAATAAGTGCCTGTGCTTCGTATGTTATATTTGTTTCATTTTTTTTTCTATCTTGGTGTCAAGCGCATTGGCGCAAGTGCAATGAATACCTTTTATCTGCCCTTTCCACATTGTCTAAACCTTGTATGTTAATACTGTATATGCTTGTGACTGGTATTGATCAACCATTCTGGCCCTTGATCAACTCCAGTTCCCCGCCTGTTTTTAGTTAAGGGTCTTTGAAGGGTGTTTTAAAGGTGGTAGGCATGGGCAACTGGACAATAACATAAGAGATCACAATAAAATATTTACCAATCTCCATGTAATTTAAAAGTTATTTTATGTTTAATTAAAATAATAAATGTGATTTAACATGTCATGTTGGCTAAAAATTCCCATGAGTACAAGGTGAAAGTCTAGTTTCATCATACTAGAATATGAAATTTTAATTGGATGAAACTGAAGCATTTACCTCAGAGTTACAGAGTTAGCTCTCGTCTGAACAGATACTGATTCATACCGGACTCAGTGACTGCAGAGGATTTACTGGGGGTCTGATATGAAATAGAAATCCCGTCCAAATGAATGTTAATGCAGCGCCTGTCTGTCTTTTTACATATGACAACATGTATTCTTGGTCCTGGGATACATGACCTGAGAGATGCTGATGGGAGGGTTGTCTCATACCGAACATTCCACTGCTTTATAAATAAATACAGTTTAGGCACAGTGCTCATGTTACACTAGCTACATACTAATTTATATTATGCCTCTCTTTTTCCAGCAAATCTGTACAATCAAAAGTGGAAAACATTTTGGTGAGTATTATTGACAGCATTTTTAATCTATAAATAGTTTTAAACAGTTTTTGTGATTTATAGATTGTTTGTTGATTGATTTGTTTGTCAAAAAAACAAGTCTATTAAATAATCTCATTATAATTTTACTTCAGCATTTACAAACATACTAATACAAACTCATCAGCTGTCCCATTACGCCAGTCCCCTTGTCCTGAAGTTCTTCAGTCAGTGAATCAAGTGGTACACAAAGCCAGTGTTTCAACAGGGGACAGAATACTGCAATTAATATATATGTGTGTATATATATATATAGCTATATATACTATATTATTATATTATATAACTATAAATATAAGAAACTGAAATTGGGCTTTCAGTAAGACACATGAATAATGAACAGTAGTGCAAGGTGTATTACCATAGTAGATTTAGTTTCAGATACTCTGTGTAGAAATGGGAGAATGCTCTCTGGGGAGGGAAGACAATCAGAGGCCCTGAGTGGAGCTATGTGTGTGTGTGTGTGTGTGCGTGTGTGTGTGTGTGGCCAAGACACTGATACACTTTCACACCCATCACTACTATACTGAAAGAAAATGATATCCACTGCTAGGACTTATATAGCAGGTTCGTACTATTAATAGTATTAATACTACTTGTGAGCTTCACAAGTGATATATGGATAATAAAACGTTTCTACAGAGGTCGCTACATTTTGCATGTTGTTTGTGCTCATGACAGACCCAGAAGACGGTTAGGTAATAATTCACATATCCAGTTGAGGAATCACATGTTGGTGTTCCGATGAAGCAACTCAATGGTTCACCAATACAGCTTAATGTGGCTCCCCAAATCTGGTGGAGATCATTCGTAATCTGATTAACCCTTCCCTTGAATAGGCAATCATAAACAATAATAATAATTTTGATATTATACAACCTATTGTTCCAGTCAAGCAACACGACTTGTCAAGGAAATGTCTAGATATGCTGGTAGTAGAATTGGTTGCTTTTTTAACTAACATGGTAACCTGGGGATTGTTTACCTTTTGTTGTGTTACACTTGCGCTGTCTTGCTCTCATCAGTATTATTGCTGTGATTGTTACATTTTGAGACAACAATGGTCTCTCTCACTGCAAGGGACCTTTCAAGTGACTTCAAAGCATTTCCTGTTACCTACAAGAAAATGGCAAATTTACAAAATGTCTTGTAAAACATACAGTTTTTGTAATATTTGATATCAAATGAGTTTCACTAGTTTAACTCCACTCCCCACACAAAACCTTACATCAATGTAACTACCTGCCTCCATAAAATGTATCCACCTTTATACCGGTCAGTATTAAAACATCATTATTGAAAACTGCATAGAATTGTAATGTATCAGAAATGTACCCATCACATTGAAATAATAATGTAATGTGTGGTCCTTGCCAATAAACACTCCTTATTGATCGGAGGTGCCACAAAGCCTTCTTGATAAATGCAAATAAGTGTATGGCAAGGCCTAAAAGATGTGGATTAAACTGGACAAAATATGTGATATGTCAGTTTAGTTCCATTTTAATCACAATACTCAAGCTAATTACTAAAGGCAACTAAATTAATTATTTTTAATCTAATGATTGACCTTCATTTTCATCATATTTGCACAATTATGAGGGAACAAAGGGAATGAATGAAAATGACTTCCTTTGATGGCAAAGCCCACTGGGTCTGTCCATCAAATCTTGTGTCAGGAAGTGTCTACTACACAGCTTGGGATGATGATTATGGCAGACTTACTCGTCAAAATATTCACAGCCTTCTTTGCTTGTAGCTCTGCATCACTGGGAAATGACTGACAACTTCTCTGGGCATGTAAACAGTAGAGCTGAGCACTAATATGCAACCCAAAACTTCATAGGAGCTCCCACAACTACAAACTTGTCAGCTAAATAGTTAGCAATGCAAAGCTGTTGCAATGCAAAGTGTTAGCAATCTGCAAACAAATTCACACACTGCATATGGAGAACACTGCTGACACCACCAATGCTTCAAAGAAAAAACAGATTTAAGTGCAGAAAAGTTAATTGTACATATGAGAGAATGCAAAAACATCTGCCTTTTTTAAACTAAAAAAAAACAACAATCCTGATTGTAGTTGAACCATTTGTATTTGCCTCTCTTTCCCGTGGCTGAGATGAATGTTAACTTTAGCCATCGGTGAGCTCTGGTTCCCTGGCAACAAAGAAGCGAATATAAAAGATGAAGAGAAGAACATTTATTCTTAGAAACCAGTTGAAAGGGTGAGGAGCTCTGAGTGAGGGTGTGTATTGGCAGTGTGTGTATGTACATTCCATATGACAGGCAGTCTGCAGGGGCCAGTCCAGGGAAAAGGGTTAACAGCAGGGGATTTGAGTTCACCTCACAGGCTGCTGTCAAACAGATTCCCTAGCCCCGCCAAAACCTGTCTGTCTGCATCCATTTGAATGTGTGCACATGCTTATGTGTCTGTGATTATACATCTGTACTAATGCAGTATTTCTTCCCCTCCATATGTCTACACTGCTACTGTGCTGAACCTTTGTCCATGATCCTCACTCCTCCTTTCTAGTGTATCCTTCTGTTATCATTCTGTAATTGTTGTGTTATTGTTTGGCCATATTTGACACATTTTGTGAATATGGAAACATAGCAGTGCTATTTGCAATTTTTGAATTAGATATGACGTTCATTCATTTTAGTTTTATTGCTTAAAGTTAGGCTATCTGAGAAGTTCAACATAACCCTGATGTGACTTCAGTCTAATGGTTATTTTTAATCCTGCACAGCCTGAAAACAAAAGCTTATTTACATTGGTTTAGCTGTAGTCGCTCCTGTCCTCGTCTCTAGATTTGATATTGTTACCTCATATGGCTTCCTCATTGGGAGGTAGGGAACAGTAAAACAGGAAATCTAGTTTATGTCCCTAGTCTCTTAAAAATAGCGCTATTAAAACACAAGTCATTGGATATACAGAGGATGATGTAGAGTCCTCCCTCCCAGCATTAGCGTGTATTGCTTGGTGATATACACTGATGTCTGGTGCCTTTTAAACCAGTAGATTTTAAATTGCTCCATCCCCACCCTATCATGTTTCCTTTTCCCTTTGAAGAGGGGTATTAGCAGGGCTGCTGGAAGTTTGTAGCTCAGGGCTTTGCTATCTCTCACACTGACACTGGGTTATTACAGTCCATCCATGTCAGGATGTGTGTGTGTGTGTGTGCATGTGTTATGTTTATATATTATGCATATGTTTGACACGGTGCTGCCAAATCTTACCAAATTGATTCCTGTACATTTTCTGAAGACAGCAGAATATTGCTGGACTGCAATTAGTCCAGAATGCTGCAGCCAGACTCTTCACAAGTTCCAAAAAGAGAGAAAATATTACTTCTGTTTTAGCTTGGCTTCCTCATCATTTTAGTATTGGTTTGAACATTTTACTAATCACTTTTAATGCATAGGGGAGAGTGGGGTGAGTTGAGCCACTTTTTACTTGAGGCATCTTTATAGTGAGTGCATGACAGTAATGTCTCCAACTAAGATATGTACATATAATTCAGGATGTTGTGCATCCCTGGAAATCATCACATTAGATCTAAAATAGGAATCTTTGAAAATATGACTTGGCAAATAAAGTGGTCTCTTGAGCATGAGGAGAGGATAAGTTGAGCCACATGGGGGTAAATTGTGCCAGTGATTATGTTAAAGTAAAACAGAATATTTTCACCTTATCTAATTCTATATCAAAGCAAGACAACTTCAATACTAACTTATTAAAGGTTTTATATAAAGTTATTTAAAGTTTACAACCTCAAAGGCCAATTTTCTTCAACAAGGCCTATTTGATTTTTCCAGAACAAAATCAAGTGCAAAATTGTCTGCAATACCCCTAACAGAACCAGGCCTATTTGAAACTGTTGAACCAATCACGTCCTAGAAAAGGTTAAAATGTAATTTATATGGTCATATTTTTATTTATCCTTTATTGAACCATTACTTGAAAATTACTTGGAATGGAATTACTTGAAACTGTTTTTTGAACTTTTTGAACCTATAGGCCAATGGTGATCGGCCTCACAGTTTCAACACATTCAAATTGGTGCAGGCGGAGCTAGGGGGCGGGGCTAGGGAATCTGTTTGACAGCAGCCTGTGAGGTGAACTCAATTAAAGTGTGGGATCAGGAATGTATGGGCCAATTTGTGGCAGTCAGCAGAACGTAAGTAACAAGCAAGTACCTCATCAAGCAAAAACTAACATGCAATTACTGTTTGGATAAAACCTATGATTTATTTACACATGGATAGGCCAGTTATGTCATGCAACCGTAAGAACAATCTGTATATTGAAATTTTACAGCTTTCTGTGCACATCGACCACACTGTTAAAAAAATGACAATCGGAATCGGCCCCAATAAATCTGATTGGTGCATCCCTTATTCATATAACATTGTACTTTGGGAAGGCATATTGACACATGAATAACTTTACATTACATTGGACATGGGATACATCAAGGGAAAATTTTGTTCTGTCAAACGCCATGATGTAAGGTTGTCTCAAGCTTCTAGACCTTTCTCTTCTCTTCTTTGCTTTTGTAATCTCTCCATTACATCCCGGTCTGTCTTCAATGTGTTTTGTGTATGTGCATTTTATTAACATGTTTTTCACTTGCTTGGATGTTCAGTACATTGTGCTTGACAGGCCTGCTTATGTGATGTACGGTTTCTACTAAGACTAGGCCAGGTCTATAGTTATCCCTGTTACTATAGTTAGGGCACAGAAGTTGTTGACCAGCCTCATTGGAAACTAAAAATTGCACCACTTGCACATGGAGATGTTAAGTGTTTGTCATACATTTCACTATTTTGGTTAGACTACAGTCTGTTTGAGCTCTGCAATTATAAAGGGCAAACATCTGCCATTAAAACAATGAAGGGACATTATTTTGTGCAGGTGAATTAAAAAAAAAAAAAAAAACCTTTTTCTTCTCGTCCTTATTTCTATAGCAAGATGTCGAGAACTTCTCAGACATTGAAAAACTCTACCTCTACCTTAAGTTGCCTTCTGGTCCCAGCAGTAGCACTGAGAAAAGGTAAAGATACACCTATATTAAATGTATTAAATGTATTTTTTTTAATCATTGTTAGTGGCATAAAGTGACATATGCTGTTGTCTGAATAATGTGTCTATTGTGTAAATGATATAGAACAGTGCAAATTGCTCAAATTATTATTTTTTGAAGCTGTATTTGTGATGTGCTTGGCATACTAGTGATCAATCCATTCTTACTTACGTATTGAACCTGTAATACTCCTTGAATTCCTCTGTGACCCACATGGCTGCAAGAGAAAATAAAAGCTATCATACACACAAGATAGTTCCCATTAACCCCCTGGTTTATTAGGATTATTATTGGGGTTGATTGAAGAAATGAAATGACATTTGCTGGACGATTTTGATGATCTTCAGGCAGCCTGACATAACTGGGCATGACATATACAGGTATCTCTGT
>CABFOQ010054315.1:410-15104 GCA_900660455.1 Gephyroberyx darwinii
TGGACCGGAGTGTTAGCATCCATTTGTAGCACAACTAGCCACAACTTCAGCGTTTCCATATCCGACAAAGGTAGTCCATGAAAGCTGGTGAATTGTTCCTCGACATTTTGTTGGCCCAATTTGGAAATGCACAAAAACGAACCATTGTTGCGAGACTTTTCCTTGAACGAGATTGGTTTTCTGGATAAACAAAGGTGAATTTCTGTAGCAATCCTTTCCATAATGTTGTCAGACACTTGTCAGAAACACGATTAAAAATATGCACCAGTCAGTGGCAAAAACAAGCACTTTTAATGGACGCAGTTTGATCGCGCGCACTCGCCCCTACGGATTACATTGCAGCCATTGAGCCCATTTCGCGACTGCGGCGATCTAATGGAGCAATTGCTAGTTTTTGGACCTACTTTGCGGTATCAATGACGATTTTCGAGTAGTAGAGCCCAGGTTTAAAAATACCGGAATTCTCCTTTAACTTGTTGCTTATTTAGCTAAATCATTTTTGAAGATAATTTCATTAGCTATAGTTATACAGTCTTGATTAATCCTTAAATGGCAGGTACTTTGTTGGACAATGCCTTGTAAAAACACTCACATGACCGAGCAGAGAGCACAAGTGGTACCATGAACTCTCACTGCTGAATGATTTTAACTACTGTAATACAACCATAATAACTTGGCTATATGTGTTGTGATAAAAATCAATTGTGCCACCACCAGTGTGATCTAATGTATTACACCTTTCTGATGTGTGGTTCATTTCATGGACATGATTGCAGCCTCAATAAGCCTATTAGGCCACAATATGCATAAAATAAAATGAATAATGAATGAATAAAATATTCAAATACATAGGCTTATTTATTGCAACAGATTTGTTAACTCTTAAATACTGTTTATGTAGACCAACAAGCCTACCATTAGTACCCACGTAGCCAAATAGTATGGCATCTATCGACCTTCTAAAAATAAAACCACCCTTTATCCGTTAAACCTTAGTCCCTACTAGACCCAGATACCCAACACATGACACCCTATATATGCATTTCATCACAGCTGTCAGAGAGTTAGTTGGCAGCATACATCTGGACTATACCGTTTATGTCTGTCCAGGAGTCGAACCAGCAATTTTGTGGTTATGGGTCAGCGTCACTACCTCTAAGTCAGTCTGCTGTCCTAGCTGAGTAATTCATCACAGAGAAATGGGGGCTGACCTTGGTGAACATTTTGAGTCGGGAGCTGGGGTCTCTGGATGTAGTGACCATGACTTTAGGATCTTCCACTCCAGCCCATTTATACTCATCATCCATGTGAGAGCTGACGCCTGCACAAGAAGACTCATTAGATAACACAAAATAAATAATACCTGAATTTCACAAATTAAAGACAGATTAAGAAATTAAGACACTCGCCTTCTGCCCCCTCATCATCATATTCCAGTAGTTTCTGTAACTGCACAGCTTCTCTGCGTACCTCAGTTGGAACGAGGCGATTTTCTGCAGAAATATCAAGGGGAAAAACAACAATTAAGATATTTGGTAGGACCTTTGAGAGTGTTGATGACCTGTCGTAGATAATGCAGTCTAAAAAAAATGGGCTCTAATCCAACAAGCTGTCAAGTGGATGCCATCCTACCGTCAAGAGCAACCTTCAGCTTCTGTTTCTTCTCCTCGATTGTTCGAAGCCTGTCCTCTTGCGCCTTCCTGTACAGGTACTCTCTTCTCAGTCTCACCTCTCGACGAAGCTATGATAACGTTGCACCACAGAACATGTGAGCACAAACCTATAATGACTAATGGAAACCTTCAAACTAACTGCATTCATAGAGGAAATGGTGCTCTTGACTCAGAAACGTCGGGGAGGCTTTCTAGAAAACTTTATGTGCAACATACATAACTGCCGAATAAAAGTCTGTCAATTTAACGATGTCTTGCTCATCGGCAGACGTTACACACCTCATATAACATAACTTAAGACCTTTTCTGAATCAATAGAACCCACTTTTCAATCCGGCAAACCCCGAAACACCAAGAAGCACGTATACCAATAACATTTCAACGTTTATAATTACTTCTCATGTTAATCCCGCAATCTTCTTTCAGCAAAATACACTGTGGTGAGCGGTACCGAGCAGTGGGAATCAACTGGAAATTGAGATTTTGTTGACATACGTGCTACTTGGAGGAATGGATACATGCCGAATTGAATAGTGGCTCCTAATACTTATGGTAAGATCTTAAGTCGGGTTTTACAAGACGTGGACGATTGCCCATAAGCAAGGCAGCAACAAATTGCCGGATTTTGGCATGGAGTTTGGAGTGGCTTTGTCTCCATACAAGAGAGAATGGTACATATCGAGACTATGATTACACCACGTTTTTGTTAATTATCACAGCCTTGAGCGAGTTTTGCCCAAGGCCAGACTGTGATGTTTACGTTCAACGAAGAAATCAGGCTAAATAGTAGTACTAATTGTATTACCTAGGTTAGTGAGTTATTTTTGTTGTTCGCCAATGTGACTATGCCTGTTTTGGTAGCTATACGAGATAGTCAGCTATTAAATTAACACAATGTTCATGCGGTTTTTCATGAACTTTAAACTTACCATGGTGTCTCCTCAGCAGCCTCTCACATGTGGACAGGAAGGAATACATACAAGAGTTTATTCGATTGGCTAACAGACCAGCCAATGGCAGCGTTAGATACTGGTTCGCGAGCCAGTATCCGGGTTGACGCGATGTAGCAATGCTGCCTTCAAATGTTCCTCACAAGCTAGTACGTTGGAGAGAGTAAGCCATAAATACAACTTCACGCTCACTCAAGTGCGTTTGGTCGTAAATAATATTGGACACTGTTAAAAACTGTTTTTGTTGCTGTTGTTTTATTTTAGGAATCAAGCGGCAGAACAAAAAGTAGAATTATTTAATTATTAATTATTATTAATTATTTGTGTAATTTATTATCCAAACATTGTTGGATATATCACTTACCATCAGTTGTTGACACAGCGTCATACTATCTGCTCTCTCTATCATAGAACATTCTGATTCAGAATATGAGTAACTATTTTTACACCAGTTTCCTAATGAAAAAAAGAAAACACATTTTATAATCAAAATGAACCCATCAGTAGCAACACATATCTCTCAGTAAATATTTCCTGAAACACTATGTGGCAAGAGCAGCCTTTCTTCCGCTTCCTCAGTATTGCCACATTCAATGGTTAATTATGTGTCTTCTAATTTTTATATTGCTTTTGGGTGCAGGTAAGTGTAAAACTGATGATCTGACCTTGATTTTCTGAAGAACTGTTGATTATCTCATTGCTCTGCTATACACTATTGCTTTTTATTAGGCATTTGTCTTTGTGTACAAGAATATAAACCACCAGCAGTTATTTTCTAGTCTAGTTTTAGTATTATTGTGATTACCAGATAACTAGATGACTATATTACTGTGTTTGTTAGATTTTAATACACTGCAAATATCTGTAGCTTTAACTCATTTGAAAAGGTGTACCTGATATACAACTTGAAATCAATAGCACATTGTCACTATTTAAAAAAAGTAATTTGACCAGGAATTGACAAGTTCTCTGCTACATGTCCACCTGAGTGTTTTAATTTCACCCCCCCCAGCAAAGCACTTAAATTGCTTTCTGTCACATTGAGTACACATTTTAAAAGTATTAAAAAAAAAGTACTATCATTTATTTGTATCCTCTAGATCCTCTTTAGGAGTAGGTAATGGTAATTTCAAATGGTGTAGTTTGTATATACCTCACTTTGGAGCAAAACCTTTAATTCAAGCCTTAGAAAATCACAGGGATGTAGTGGAGGGTAAAACCACCTAAACGTACTAAAGTTTACCCACCTTTATAGGGTGACATATGATATGAGGTAACATCATAGTGAGTGGCAAACTGATGTAAGTTATATGAGGATAGGGGTTTTTAAAATGAATAAAAAATAAATGCTTTTCTGAGAGCATAATTGTTTGGTGGTTGTTCACTGGAGGTCCGGCAATTTACTCACCTTCTAATTTAACACTACATCACCGTCTGCAGGTGCATGCAGGGGAGTGAATTTGCAGAAGCTGAGGTGTCCATATGAAGTGAGGCATAAGACCCTCCCGAGGGTTTGGTGTAAGCAGAGCTCAACTCAGTGCTGCGTTGGCCTTAGCTTCAGCCAGCAGACCCAGATCGTGCATGGAGGCAAACTGGAGGTGACCCAGGACTTGGACTCATTCACTGTGGCTGTGCTGGAGCTGCCCAATGGAGAGGGAGTGTACTGGTGTGGTGTGCTGAGCACGAATGACACCATCGTCAGACTGGCTGCAAGCTACTTCCACAGCTGTAAGTCAAATAAAACAGGCTTTCTGGTGTCTGGATGGAATGCATGGGTGTGTGTAAGTATCGGCTTTGGCAGATATGGGTTCTTTTGAAGGGTGATGCTGATATTTTTGGATGGAAGCTGACAATAGAATAAACAAGTATTCAGGTATTCAGTGTTTCATACAGAATTTTGTGATTGGCAGGGTGGATTATTATTATTAGTAGTAGTATTTATTTATTTATTTAGTTGTAGGTATCCTGGCGTGCCATAATTATTATTCTAATAGTGATACAGTATGCTATTAATATCAAGTTGTTTATGATTTTTTTCCAAATGTATTCAATCTTCCAATGTGTTGTTGGTTGACTGTAATACTAAAAGGACAAATCGAATAGAAAATAACTGCTCGTGGTTTATATTCTTCGACATCAAGACAAAGGTTTAATACAACAACTCAAGCGTATTGCAGAACAGTGAGATAATCATCACTCATAATAATCATAGACCTATAAACCTATAAACACTAGCCATTCTATTACTGAAATACCATTAACGATAACAATCAAGTCTTGCACCAGTCAACACCCATAACTCATTCATCTCATGTCACGTCTATTTCCCCTGCAGCCTCTGGTGCTTTTATCTGGAGCTTTACCCGCTGGATTCTACTGCCTCTGCTCCCCATGCTGACCATTTTCATTTCCTTTTACTCCAGAAGTAAGTTTTCAGGTCAGGCAGCAATGTAGTGGAAAACGTTGGGTAAACTAAAACCTCCAGGTGGTGATTATCATAAGGCCAGCAACCACCAATATAAACAAATAAATTTTATTTTCAGAAAAAAAACATTAATTCATGCTTAAAAGAGCCTAGCTTCATTACATATACCAGTTTGACACTACTGACTGATCTGTGTTTACCCTCCACTACATCCCTGATCAATTATGTCAACAGTAAAATGAGCTTCAATTCCAAGATCACATTATAAGCAATGGTGATGAATACATTGATCAAAATCATAGATGGAAATATTACAGAAGCTATAGTAAATACTCCTGTGTCCTTTGAACGATCATGGATGATATTAGGTTAAGAACTGAGGAGCAAAAGGTAGAAAGGGTTTTCTTTTCAAGATGGGGGCATGAGTGACTTCGCTGAACCTACTCCTGCAATGGGATTTTAATTTCTAAACTGCTATGAATTATGTAATTTATCAATAATTCAGATGATAAACATGATTGATCCACTTAACAGGACCATACTTGTGACTTTACAGTCTTAGACACTTCGTAACCTCTCATTGTTTTCTTTCCCAGCAGCAATAAAACACATTAACAAGGTAAAGCACTCCTAATTTTTTCATGCTATAAATAAATCAAGAAAAAAATCCTTAATTGAATTTACAATAGAATTCAATCATTTTGAAGTATTAATTCAAATAGAAAAAAAATTGAATCAGAGAATCAATGCCAAAATGATCAAGTGGTGTCACATCTGATTTTTTTCTTTCTTTAGGAGGAGGAAGACCTTTACGATGACATTATGGGTCCAGTTCTGTCAGAAATCAATCCATAGTGTAAACCTGCCTGCACCAAAGCCTGTCAATGAAATGGAATGATGAGGGAAATCATCAAGAGGAATCTTTCAGTCCAGTTTATTCTGGCTAAATCAAAGTAGCCACTATGAGATTTTAACAGAAATAATAATTAAGTCCAGACCTGACTTCCCTTACTTACTGAAGTTCTTTTGCATCCTGGTGGCAAGCACAGCCAAATGCATTATATGGCTATAAGACAATTCAAAAATATTTTTTGAATTTTGAATTGTTACAGGAATAAAACAAGTAATGCCAACTATGAAGAAATAAGTTTGCATTTATTGGACAAACCAAACATAGGCAAACTCACACATAATGTAAAGGTGGAACATGGGGTGAAAAATAAATGAAGGGTTTCATTCCAAAATGCTATACACCCATTTTGAAAGAAAAGAGCTACCTGAAGTTCATAAGTCAATATTTCCAAAGTGCATTTGAGTGCATCCTCAGAAATGTTAATATTTTGTAAAGCAGATTCCTTTAGGTGGCCAAATCTTTTCATATTTGGTAAT
Source organism: Gephyroberyx darwinii (assembly GCA_900660455.1). NCBI lineage: Eukaryota > Metazoa > Chordata > Actinopteri > Trachichthyiformes > Trachichthyidae > Gephyroberyx > Gephyroberyx darwinii. The sequence continues at coordinate 6,848 of CABFOQ010054315.1, forward strand.
ATGTTTTTCTTTCCTGTCAGCAATTTTCGAGGAACTCGGTGTCATTTTGTTTCCACATGGAGAATATCTCATTTTGAAACATAGCTCTTCAAATATATATATATATATATATATATATATATATATATACTTTATACATTCTTTTCTTGCTATACATAAGTGTCATGCTTCACTTGAAACTGTGCTTTCAGCATTTATCCTCATCACATGACAAAAGACAAAACAGTGGAGCACACGGTATTCAGGATCAATGCTGCATAGTTTCAACTTTGGAATATTAAACATAATTTCTTTGTAAACCTATAGCATGTAACCGTAAGTGGATGAGAATGAAAATCTGAAAAGCCATAACTGAAATCAGTCAGTGGTCAAAACATACATTTCAACATTTTGGAAATAAAATGTCTTAAAAATACACATTGCTTACGTCTTATGTTGGGGGAACTAGATGCTGTTTGCATTTGAACACTAATCTGTCTTGCTTTCATTAACAGCAAAGCATTTGTTGCTTTGATATATTTTGGTGATTCAATTTAAACTTAATCTCTGCCCATCTTGAGCAGGCAGTTTGAGGCATTTGACAAAATAACATGGGCCAAGTTTAGATGAGAATGTTGCCAGTTTACCAACTACATCACTAACTATATTTCCTTAAAAGCAGTGGAAGCAAACAATGGAGGAAGAGTTAAGTGGGGGGAAAAGAACATCAAGAAATGTGAATAGCCTTAACCCAGAGAAAGCTGCAAGAAGTATTTGGGAGAATAATCTGACCGTTTTGGATAGACAATTTCAGCACAAATCACAGAAACTAGACATTTTTGGACACAACAAAAACAGACACAATAAATAATGCATGGGCAAAGAAATGAGAACATTTTGGAAAAAAGTTGCACTTAACAGAGAACACATTTACATCATTCAATAACTCTTATGATAGTAGAGTGCTTTGATGTCCAATGAAAATCAAACAAAAACAAAAGACAAAACAAACAAAACAAATGTACTGATTCACGGCAATCTCATAGTAGGCTTTATAGATGATATAGCCTATAAAAAGAGTAAATGTCACCAATAAAAAGCTAGAACAACAATCTGAACCCATCCAAAGCTACTTCGTGGTTTACAGTAAGAACACTTAAAATGGTTCATGAGGTTAGCGGCACATCATTCCCTTGTAATAACCTTGTTTAAGGCATCTGCAGAAATTGTACTGCAAAAATGTAGCCTATGTGGTGAAGCCGGGAGAAAGGAGTGAGAGAAAAGCCAAGATTCAATTTATTGTCAAGTTTACTTCTACCAGCTTCTTTTAAGTGGAAGAATCACAAAATCACCAAGCAACTTGATTTTTCAAAAAGTAGAATAAGATATCTGAATGATGACTAGTTCCATGATTAAGAGACTGGTAGAGTTAACAAACTTATTACAGCCACAGACAATATTTAGCCACATCCGGCTAGTGGCTGGTGTTAGGTGAGGAGTAATTTCCTTTCCTTGTGGTGGGCAAAATTCTCAACTCCCTCTGAATTACTCCTTAGTGTAAGTACAGACGCAAGACTAAAGCTGCACAAAGTTCTGCCATTAACCATTTACATCACCAGGTAGGAAATAAAGCAAAAAGAAAGAAAAAAAATTCTGCACATCTACAGTCAACTATGAAGTCTCTATGGAGTCAGTCATCACTTTTAGCATGCTCTCAGTTATTACACCAAACACACAGACATTCAGAAATGGTAACCCTATTTACACTAGGTGATTTGGAGTGGTCCACTTGACAAGTTTATCAATTAAAATAAAGCATTAAGCAAATATATTCAATAGTCTCAAAGTAAAAAGGGCCAATCCTTTATGTCACTACAGTAGATGTCATTCTCCTTGTGGTTTTCTTATTGGTCAGAATGAAAGTGACAGCAGTAGTTCAGATGGGGAAATCAATCAATCAAAAGCAACATACAGGTACCACAGTCCTTTGTTATTTTACCTGGGTGTCATGGGTAACCTTGAGTATGGCTTGCAGATGCTGCTTAAGCACAAACAAGTCAAGGAACCAAGAGGTTTTTGAACGACCACGTGGGTGGCTGCTGTTCCGCGGCTCGATTTCCAAATAAAAGTGGATTTTTAGAGTTCTTCATAATCTCCACCCTCTCTTTTGGATGACCCTGCCCCTCCGCCCAGAAAGTCCTCCAGCTCATCCACTTCTGTTTTCTTGGTCCGGGATTTCTTCTTCTTCTTCTCTTGGTCATCCCCCGCTCCGGCCTCGTCTTTTTCCTTTTTCTTGTGTTTGTGTTTCTTCTTGCTCTTTTCATCCTCCTAAGAAGGAAGGAAAGGACTATTGAACTGGTATGACTGCTTTTACAAAGTGCAATATCCAACAGATATATATTTTGTAATAGATCTCTTCATATATAGCTCAAACATTCTTCTTTTTATTTAATATGACCATCCACAAGATTACCTCTTTGCTTTTCTTCTTCTTTTTCTTCTTTTCTTTGGAGGGGTGTTTGCTTTCTTTCTCTGAAACAGGACCAGACACATATTCTTAAAGAACTGCTCATGTGTTATAAGAAAGGATGATGTATGATAGAAGATAGTGTTCAACCAATTTGGGTTTTAGAAGGATACCAATATTTTTGGATTGAACCGCCCAGTAGCCAATATCTTTAAGTTTGACCACTTTATGCCAAGTATCTTTATTCTTGTCAGGATGTAAAAGCCTTTAGATACACCACATTAAAACATGCATACTTATGTGGAATCGGATCAAAACTAGTCTTAGAATCATATCAGGTTAAGGGTTTCCCATAGACAACCAGTATAGTATTGATCAATTCAACCACACTGACTGGCCGATATCAGATTTGAATATAAATAGTAATAAAAGGTCAATATCGGCCCAATATAGCTTCAAATGGATGGATCAGTCTAACACTGGTGAAAATTACATTTTGTTCTATATGTAGCTAATAGTGATACCAATAAATTGGTACAGGCTAAAAAAAATATACCTGCTGGTTTGTTCACACTGCTACATTATACAAACATTATAATTAGTAAATTGCACTGTCTGAGTCTCCAGTGAGTAGGCCTGAATAGAAGAAAATGTGAGAATGAGACAGATATTGCAAGACTTGCCTTCCTCCTCCTCACTGCTGTCCTTGGCTGCGGGGGCCTCCTCCTGGATGCCAAGACCAAACAGGTCAGTGTCATTCTTGTGTTTGAAGGAGATGACGGTGGGTTTGAGAGGCTCTGGTACCTTGGCTGTCAAGTGGATGTCATCATCAGAAAGGTCAGACAGCAGCTCATCCCTGACTGGGAATGTATCCTGGGTAAAATTAGGTGACAAAAAGGGAGGGGGTGGGATCACTTGAGGAAATGCTTCAATTTTTCCAGACTGAGAAAATGCAGGCCTATTGACATGCTGGTGTCACAGAAGCTGCGTAACCCCAATTCAGTTTAATTCAAATCTCCTTAGACTGTTTTTTTTAGTGCTATCCAATGTCCAGATGTCAGATTTGTATCATGCTGTGGATTTGACAGTTTACTGTGCCATCCTTGTCAATTTGAAGAATGAAATAAAATAAAAAAATAAAAAAACATTAAAAAAAGGGAAAGACAAAATTAAATAATGCGTCAACTCAACTCCAGCAAACACGTTAAAAGCTTGGGCAGCATTATTTCAACAGTGAAATGAGTTTTGAACTGAGTTAACCTCAGAGTTAATCCTTTGAGTACAGACACTGCAGTGATGGTGAATCTGTTCTACTTTACCTTCACTATTTTTGGTGTGTCCGATGCTTCAGACTCAAAGTCGGGGTCATCCATGATGAAAGAGAGCATCTGCTTGGCTACAGGGGCTTCTGGGTCAGTGTCAGAGTCCTCAGCCTTGGGACTAGTTCCCTTCTTCTTGCCTTGGTGTCGGGCTGGCTGCTGTGCTGCTGAGGCTGGGGTTAAAGTGAGGGAGATGGGCGCTGCGGTTTGGAGCTGCAGGCCAGGACCTTTGGGCTCTGGAGCTTTAGCTGCCTTTGGTTTTGTTATATTGATCACAGGCCTGAAATAGGGTCATAGGGAGACAGTTTTGTTTGCATTATGTTTAATACCTTCTGCTATATTTGTATTTATATTTTATTACTATTTTGCTGATATAATTTGGTGACTGCTGAGCAGGACGTTTCAAGCCAGCATGGTTAGCTGGGCCAGTAGCCTAGATATAATCCTAACTGCAGGTGCAATTGGTGAGTACAGGTCTGATAAGTGTTAAGAGATAGATCTGGGAAGACAGAACTTCCTGTTCAGTCTTCTGTAGGGGTGGTGGGTCTAATTCAACCAGTCGTTATGGGAGGTGACCACTTGACACCCCCAATGACATACCCGCTCTAACCCATCCACATTTCCTCTAATATACAAGTCAGGTTTCTATAGAGGCAGCCACCTTCAACAGCACGAGGGATAGTTACATTAGATCCTTTGTATTGGTAAATGCTCAGGGGGTTAAAGGTCACGTTGTTCTTAGATGAGACTCACTTTTTCAGCTCAGGCTCACTGTCCAGATCTTGGTCCTGTGTGACAGCAGGGGCTGCAGGTTCTCCGTCGTCCTCGTCACTGGTCAGAGTGATATCTTTACTGGGAGGCAGGGTCTTGGACTGGGGCATGGGGGGCTCCGAGTCGTCTGGGTCCAGCTCTTCCAGAAATCCAGACACCATGGGGTTTCCTCTGACCTCACCATCGCTGAGACAGAGAGGAACAAAAAGGATGTTTTTTTAACCTTTGTATATCCAGAGAGGGTCAAGGGAGAAACGAGTACACAGGACCACAGTCTTCTACTGTTGGCCCCTGGGAGCTACCCAGTAGAACCACAGTCTTCTACTGTTGGCCCCTGGGAGCTGCCCAGTACAACCACAGTCTTTAACTGTTGGCCACTGAGCAGCTTCACTGGAACAGTTGGGCGGGGTTCAGTGCCTTGCTCAAACGTAACTCAACAGTAGTTCAGTAGTCCCTGTTGTAGCAGGGTGACCTAGTGGTGATCCTCTGCCCATTAACAAAAGGTTCCAGGCTCAAATTCCCATGGCCACCAAATGTGAGCAGGTCTCTGACCCCTTTTTCACTAGTCATTAAATTTTAATTCCCACTGTGAAGTCTATCCCTCCTAAAAATTCCTGCCTCGCCTAATAATAAGGGATTAAAAGAACATTTTATGAATGAAAAGTAGTTCCTATTTGGGCTGCAACAAACAATTATTTTGATAATTGAATAATCGTACAATTATTATGATGAATCGATTAATCAGCTTCATATACAAATTACTGACCTGCAATTGAGAAGGGTTACAACAAATGATTCTTTTCATACAGTCAAAACAATGAGAAAAATAAACTAACTTCCCTATCACTACCTATAACTTCCCTTTTTTTGAAAGACACTACTATACACTACTATTTTACTACAGTACACTTCACCACTACACACTATACACACACACAACACTACTGTTTTACTACAGAAGAAAATTCAATCCTGATGTGAACAATGAATGCCAGTACTAGAGATGTGCATTCAGACTGTTCAGGATAGCGTAGTGAACCACACTAGAGCCACAAGCTGCTGCTGCCCTTGTTCCTGGGTGGACTAAATACAATTCATTTATGAAGTGGCCCGTGACTTAACGGAATCATGGATCTAATGCGTGTGAAATCTGATTTTAATACTGCAGATAGATGTTAATGTAAATGTAATGTAGCCAAATCATTTTTAGACACAATTCAGATACAAGAGGCACGTTAATGCAAAGGTGTAAAGGAGACTACTGAATCCCAACCAGCATCAGGGTTGCTGTTTGTCAGTTGATCCTTATGATCCTGGGCTAGACGAAAAGATGAATTTCCCTCCCGTGTATCAATAGAATGTCACATAAATACGACAAAACACCTTACCTGTCACTGTCCACAGCAGGAGCTGGTGCTGGTTGGGCCACCTTAGACTTAGAGGGCAGGCTATCCTCTAGGAAGCTTTTGTCCAATCTCTCATCTGGTATAAAATCATCCACACTCTGAACATTAGCAGGACAGACGGGTGCAGGAGGTTCCTCTGAGGAAAACATAGAGCCACACGGTGAAGCAAATGCATATGATTAATGATCGAATAAACTTAATTTCAAATTATTTTTTCAGTCCAAGAGGTTTCATAGTCTAGCGGCACTGGCACAAGCTGCCTTATACATTAAGCAGAAAATTATAAGAAACATGAAATCACATGAAATTCCAATACCAGGCAGTGCCTTGATCCTTCTGAAAGCTCTGCATTTCTCAATTACTAAGCCTTGAATCTTGTGACTACTTACTCTGTACTATGTATGTCACTTTCATTGAATAACAAAATGAAAAACAAGATATTTTATTGCTTTGTCCAACTGTATTCCAATTCATATCACAACTACAACTACATTTTTGTATCAAGCAGCCTCAGTTTCAATAAGTGGCCAGTGAGAGGCTCTGATTGGCTGAGCCATGATGAAAGCTGTTCCTTTAAATGTTAATATTAACATTAATAAATAAATTCCACTAATAAATAAATTTAGATATTTATGTGCTGCTTGACCACCACTCTGTTAACCTACTGTTCAAGAACTATTGCTTGGCAGAATAATAATATTGAATTTGTATTTAATTATTATCAATTCAAAATAAAAGATTTGTGGAACATTTGCGTTTTTTCATTTTTAATACCAAGGCACTGGCAATGGCACGTGACTGACATTTTCTAACACAATAAGCCACTCAATGCAGTGTTTTACGGTGATTTTATAACAGCTAAAAGACGTTTTTATGTCCAAAACAATGCAGTAGCTTGAGATAGCCTTTACTTTAACATTTAATACATGGCTTATTGCTCAAGTAAGTTGTAGAAGAGACTCACCTGGCGCAGCAGTGGCAGCCTCAGCAGCAGGGGACGAACCAAACCAGCGGGAGATGAAGCCACGTTTCTGGGGGGCTGAGGCTCCAGATGCTGTGGAGGACTGAGGGGGTCCGAAGTGCTCGGGCGTCTGGGCGGAGGGTTTAGCTTCAGCAGCAGGTGAAGCTGCCCCACTAACCACAGCTGGAAGAGGAGGAGGAGGAGGAGGAGGTTGTGGGGAGGAGTTGGGCAGGGACTGGGACTGTGGGAGGATCTGGGAAGGGATGGGAGGCTGAGGGGTGCCAGGGCTGGAGCTGCCCGTGGAGGCCCCACTGGGAGGGACGATGGGGGACTGGGAGCCCGAGGAGGGACTCTGGCCGTTGGCTGGACCGGGAGAGCTGTAGCCTTTACTGCGAGACTCCATGTTCTCCAGGAAACTGCAGGATCGAGTACAGTTACGGTTAATAAATGGCGTACAGTACAATAATGTCACACCAGACTAAGCCTAAGTACACACTGCAGGACTTTTAGGTTGATTAAAGCCACATTTTGGCCATCACAACTGATTTACAAGGAATGAGTCTGCACTAGTTGGGGTAGTTGTACAGATGATGTTGCAGTGAGGGTTACTCCCAATCCAGTCAAGACCATCATTATTTCAAACATGTTTGATTTTTGACAAAGCCTTGACTTCTGCCTGTAGTGTGAGCTAGTCAATCAGAATCAGAAACCCAGATTGGAAATGGCAAAATTCAATACAATATAATATCGCAGCTCAAATGTAACTTTGGACTTTCTGAAATGATTTCTGTAAAATATCCATTCACTGTGACCTTCAGAAATGTCATGCCCTAACCCTGCTTGTGTATGACTACATTAAAATATCGCCAAATGCATTTCTTTGTTTTCAATGCCAACATTACTTGACAGCTAAGAACAATAACAATTTGCCCAATACTACAATTCTTGAAAGACTTTACCCCTCTTTTCTGGGTGACGTGTTTTCATTCTGACATTCAAGAAACAGATTTATTCAGCTGATGGAAATGCACCTAATCTGCATTCTATTTTTTGCGACATTTCAAAAGTCTGTGTAAAATTCGCCTGACAGTTGGATGGAAACATAGCTGCAGTCTGTAGTGTGTCCCCAGGCTAAGCACTACGTTGGCAGAGAACAGAGAGAGTACATCTCATAGTTTTGATCCTCGGTTTCCTGCTGCACACAGAGCTCCTCCAGGGTGGCATCCATGTCCAGCTGGTTGGTCTCCAGCTGCCTCAGGAGGGTCTCCCTCTATATACACACACACACACACACACACACACACACACACACACACACACACACACACACACACACACACACACACACACCACA
>CABFOQ010054315.1:15124-26661 GCA_900660455.1 Gephyroberyx darwinii
CCCCCACACACCCGCACACACACACACACACACACACACACACACACTTAATGACTGGCCAGGACATCCATCCAGGCTTAGTTAGAATATAACCCAGCTCCAACTATGGAGCAATCATTTTCCCATGTGAATACTTGTGTGGTAATAATCACAAAAGCATATTGAAAATGTATTTTACAGCAAGGCAGTATAGCCTGAGAAATCAATATCATAATAAAACAATAATGATACTGATGACACTAAATGAGGAAGAAAAGAAATAACCTGAAGTTGCAGAAAGGGAATGTTGAAAAACCTGTGCAGATATTTCAAGCCAAACCCATTTTTCATGGAGGACTCAGCATAGTGAATATAAGACGATCCCATTGGTCTGTAAAACATGACAGTTATTACTACTCAACTCAAGAGTTCATATACAGTTTTGCAAACCAAAATGCATTACTTCTTCATGACCATACCATTACATACAGTACAATTTCATTACCAATATGTGTGTGTGTCATGTTAATGATTATACTAAACTACACTACTACTATACTATGTTTTTGTTTCTACCTGTGAGATTTGACTCATTTGTGAGAGTTGACCCCTACCTGTTGAGTCCAGCAATCAGGTCTCTTATATCATCAGGGAGAATAACACGATGCTCGCCCATATCCCGGAAGTTTCCCAGCACACACACCGGCACATGATAGGGCACTTTGGGCAGTTCCCTCAGGATGTAGTTGAATGTCCTGAAAGTATTAGAAAAAGTATTAGAAAAGGGAGCCAATAGACACTTTTCATTTTTAAAAATATTTGCAGTCTTATGGTTTGATCATGTGCTGTTGAATAAAACAGATGAAAGTCTGAAGAGACTGAAAGTTGTTTCAATTTCCAATTATTTCACAAGATATTCTACATTATCTGCATAAAATGCAAGGCTGCCAATAATGTTGGCCAGAGCTGTATGTGTAACTATGGAACAGAAAGGAATATTGTGAGGCTCTGAATCTGCGTTGGTCACAATAAATCAAAATAACATGGTTTTTACTGTGTCTGACAGTATTAACACAAACCAAGCAATGACATGGATTTTGTGGGAGGGAAAAAAAAGAATCAGGAGGTTGCACCAACACTAACCACATAACATGTTATATTTTTTTCAAAATTAAGACCTGGTTTATCCCAGTTCTCAAGAAACAGTGATAAATACTATTTATTCCCTAAGGCAGGATGCCCAAAATCGCTATGCTGAAACTGCTTCAAATGATTTTGCCTTTGAAGCTGTCACTGTGAAGCTGCACTGAAAGCAATGAGAGCTTCACAGTGACATGCAGACAGACTGTAACCTAATCCCTCCATGCATATTGTAGCATTAGAGTGCATTGATTAGACAGTGTAAGGACAACAAAACAGAAGCTAAAGGCTCAGACAGAGGACACTTACCACTGCTTGGTGATGTCAAACATCATGATGACTCCATTACAGTTCTTGTACACATCTAGGAACTCTGCATCCAAGGCCACCTCATCTGACTATAAACACACATTGTAATAGTCACACAATAAAGTATAATACATAAAATACTTTGAGGTGGATAGAGTATAGTCATCATTTACAACTTATACGACCTCTTGAAGCTGATGCCATTACTGAACCACATAATGAGCCATTGATTTGTTTTTTTGACAGTCCCACATGATAGTCATGTGATAATCACCTCTTGGGGCTCATTCTCCAGTTTCAAATTTTCTCCACGCTTTTTGCCTTTGCCTGCAAGAACAAGAGTGCAGACAAATGTCAGATTTATGTGAACTGAGTAACACTAATCTACAAATCAGTTTCTTGCTTTACATTTGGTTATCATGAGTAAAGCAAAAAGCGCAGCATAGCCCTTTTGCTTATGAAAAAGCATCTTTCAGCCTTATTTTAACAGACATAATCATTTAACTACTGCTTTCTTCAGTTCATGGATCACACAGAACAAGCACACAGGCTTTATCTATCCATGGCAGCAAGTCAGCCAAACTTTGGAATTTAGCCACGCTGCAAACCTGGCAACAGCCAAACCTTGGAATATTTGCATTCAGATAAGAGAAGAACATAAGGGGCAAACCCACGGCACACAAATTAAACCATTTTCTACTATAGTGGCGCTCACCTACACCTTCAGGAAGAGGATATTTTTGGCCTGAGACGAGTGCAAGAGAAAGACAATGTCAACACTGAGGACATGTGGCTCTAGTAAAAACCAACCATGCATGTAAAACTGTAGCAAATCTAAGAGATCAACTGCAGTAGATTGACTGACACTGGGTGACTTCTAGTGTGGAAGGCATCAATAAAAATTCATTCTTTCATTGCAAAATGTGTCAACACTCACCTTTGTCTACCACGTCCCACACCTCCACCTTGACCACGTCATCAGTAGCTAAGAGAAACAGCAAGGTTGTTTTCATTATTTCATCGTTCCTGTACTACAGAAGGGAACAATTCACATTCACAAGTTCTTAACCAACTATAATACGGATATAGTAACTATATGATTGTTTCGAGATGTTGGAAGCCAGGAAAGTAGTGGTGGGAAAAGGCCTGCTAGATATGGAACTACTCCACTACAAACACAAATACAGGACACCTACGCCAAAACAGGTTAGCTGAAGCTAATTCTCTGTCTAATTTTTTACCTTGATATGGAGCCACTGAAATAAATAGCCAAGGTACAAACAGTAAATGTCAAACACTTACATGAGCAAAAGTGAAATACAGCCAATCAAACAACAAACCACTGATGATAAAATAAAAGAACATGTGACTTTCATGATGATATTTGAGTTACTATTCAGTTTGAGTTACTTTTGTAATTCCAGTGGATACTTGTAGCCTGTATCTCCTGAGTGGGTATGTACTCCTCCAAGAATTTCTTGCCCTGCAGTCGATACCATAGAGTACTCTTGCCAGTATTTCTGTCTCCCCGGATAACTATTTTCACTTGAAAGGGTGAAAAGAAAACAATGAATGTTTATTAAATGAATCATAAAACAGATAAGATTATCTAGTGGCCTAACAAGTAAAAAAAATGGATACAGGGTTCCTTCACATTTTCCCATTTCAAACTTCCATACATTTTTTAGCTATTTTTTAAGAGACCTTTATTTCTCATCTAGATTTGAAGATACTGGTCAGTACTGGCTTGGTACTATGAATGTTATCAAGAGAATTTCACTCTTTGGCTGAGGATTATTATTCTTCAGTGACAAAAACATATCTCATTATGTGAAATGGTAGGGGGTGCTTTATGTAATTCTGCTTTTCAAAACCTGAAAATGCTCATATTCATTTTCCATATGTTTTTGGATTTTGGAAGATATTTGACAAGATTATTTCTCACACTGATTAATACATGCATAAAGCAACATATGCTATCAACAAGGTTTCTGAAAAAACAGGGATAAGGAACCCCACGTTATTGTTTTCTTATGCAATTGTTTTTCCTTATAATTCAAGACTTAGAGTAGCTGGATCACTTACTATTATACTGGACCCCTTTGGCAAAGCGTCTCTGTAAACTTTGGTTCATAGACTGCAGGCCAGCGGGAATGTTTTTATCCTTGAACTGCCCTGGCTCAGATCCCACCAGCTTCTTCAGAGCTGAAAACATCTTGACCAAGCTTACACTAAGTACTTAACACTCAATAATTTGGTGAAACTCCCCTGAAAATCTGTCACACAACAACTGATGAAAAGTGTAACAGACTATAGAAAAACAGATGGCTGGAGAAGTTAAGGGTCCATGATTTAAAGCAGATATGATGCACTCCAGATCATGCCAATTTGTCCATAGCATTTAACAACCGTTGACTATCCTGAATTGCAGTAATTCTAATACTGACTAGATGTTCTTGCTTGCCAGTCAGTGGTGGAGGTTACTACCATGCCGTTTTGAGTATCATCTGTGAAAATACAAAGAATTACAGTTGGGAATTGACAATCATTCACTTTCAAGATGAAGGCACAGTCAATGGAGGTTACTATGATGTTTTCTTAACAATCATCAGTAAAATCACGATTAGAGTTGGGAATTAACTATCATTCACTTTCGACATGTAGGCACGCCCAGAATGACTGCATTTTAGTCCTTAAACAACTAAAATATCATACATTTTCATGCCTTCATCAGTAGACTTGCTAGAGGGATGCAGACAGATGGTTAATTCATCTGGTCACCAAACATTGTCTAGTTAGCGTTAGCTGCCCAGGCTGTTAGCTATTTTAGCTCAGGGCTATGTACAATTTCTGAAAACGAAAACGACTTGAAATTGTTAATGTTAGATACTCTAAAGGATATTTCAAGGTCACGAGAGGCTGCAAAAAGAGATGAGACAGCCAGGTTCGTTACCTAGCCTGGCTAAATGGTAACGTTATCCGTTGACTCTCTTTTGACTAGCTAGCCAATATTAGCCTAGCTTCACCACTCTACGTTCAAAGACATTGAACGGCAGCTAGCCTGGGTCTTTTCTACCAGATTATATCAGGCACATATACTTACGGTTAGTTAATGAGATAAACAATTGGAGTTCTGACATATTTTCTCAAAACATCTGACAGTCCTCCATCCCGACAGAGATGTAGCAGCTGCATTCCTTTGCAAAGAAAACAGCAACACTAAACCAGCGTCAAACTAGACACAATAATAAATATCACTTCCGGTTAAACCTTTCAGATTACAAACAAGTTACGTTTTTTTGTGTAATGCAAAATACAGAAATGAAAAAATACATTGATAAAAAATATGCGGTAGATTAAAATGCAATTGCTGGTTTGTTTGTTTGTTTTTTAATTTTGAAAACCTTTCAGTTAACACCCTTGAGACACAAATATTTGACACAAAACGTATCCCAGGCTACTGTAATACCTTACAAAAGTCTATTTTAACACATTTCAGAGGCACGATTGTTCCTAAAGGCTATTGAATGGGGAAAAAATGGTCACAAATACTAGTGTCCATATTATATTGTACATCCTAAAATTGCAAATTTTTCCAGGAGTGACAAATTCTATGCCTTTACTATGAAGGCCAAATCGCTTCTGGGATCATTCCGGTTTTAGCTAGCGTGATACAGCTCTCATGTCCGAGAACTTTTATTCCCTCAGTAATGCCTGTCAGTGGAACACCTCCTACAAGGTTGCCACTAGCCGGAATGCCTCTCTCTACAATGAGCCAACCACAAGTGATGAGCACGCTACACCACATGGTTGCCTGAGCCAATGAAAAAGCTGCTTCCTTGTGAACAGTTGTCTGTCAGGCAGCTATATGCCTTTAGCCTACCAGTAGCCAAGTAATAGTAGATTTCCTTTCTATTCATTCACTTAAAATAAAAAGGTAAGATTTGTGGATATCTTAAAGTATGTAATGTTGCAACCCTTGGGAGTTTGCAAGTTTGGAGACGTTCTGGAGTTTGTTAGATTTCAGCTTTTTCATTGGGTCAGGGCTATCATGTGGTGCAGTGTGTTCATCACTTGTGGTTGGCTCATAGTGTTTTGGATTGGACATTCCCTTTCTGCAACTTTTGGATTTTATCCGGAGCCTTTTTTTCTGCCTATAACAAAAATGAATTAAAGAATCACTCTCCAACCAGCACCCTCCATTATATAAGCAATCATAGCATTTCTGTAATTTGTGTTGAAAAAACTTGTATGTAAATTGGGTACTTATAAGGTAGTCAATGAATAAATTTTAATTCTACCATTCTATCATTCAATATTTGAGAATTGGAACTGTAGGGTTAGTAGTTTCTTTATAGCAAGTAATCTGCAATATATTAGAATAGGCAGAAGTGAACCTATTGGATCCCAATAGATCTCTCAAGTGTTGTCATTTCGGGGTTTCAGACTGTATCGAAATCTATTTTTTTTGCCTATGGCCAAAATGAATGGGATTTTTGGATCCCATTTGCCAGTCATTCTTTTCTTAAGATGGGTGAAATAATGAAAGTAGAAATGACATAAAGATATTACCTATTTTAACGCATTACTGAAAAAAGGTTGCTAACCACCATGGTGCGGAAGTTGCGTTGTCCTGCTAAACTAAGCTTTTCTCATTGCAGCTCCTAGCCAATATTATAAAATAGTAAGTATTAGTGAAAAGCAATTATTTTAGACCATTCATTTTCACAGACTAAAAGGGGGCGGCATCCGGAATCCCTTATTTGGGATCACGATTGCAGACAGCGGCGATTGCCAGCCTTGTAGGATGCTGCTAATGACAAGCCTTACTGAGGGAACAAAATTCCCTCAGGAAGCTCAGATTGGTTCCTTATGCTTGCTCCTTTCGCTTGCCTCCCCTAGTGGCAGACGTAGTAATCTACAACTGAACACAAAGACAACCTCAACTGTCAATTTGATCACTTTCAAAACATCTCTTGCCGGCTTTATTACAAAACATGGTATGCATATGTAGATCAAATGTTAGCGTGTGTATTTAACAGACACAGTCCAAAATAAGGTCAACAATTTGGACCACAGTCAAAGAGCAATGAATCGTTGTAGCCATATATTGCTAAAATCATATCAGCTGTGTTTGCTGTCTTGAACACACCCTGCTGAGTACCCCGATATTGTCGTTCGGGGGGGAATAATGGCTGCACAGGAGCCTTCTCCACCATCTTCACTGGAAGGCAACAAACCAGGCTTCCCCAAAAAGATTTTGGCAAACAACCTCGAAGACAAGCACCTGTGCAATTCGTGCCAGAAAATACTGAGGAGGCCCTTGCAAGCCCAATGCGGTCACCGCTTTTGTTCGTTCTGTTTCAACAAAATTGTCAGGTGAGTTGTGTCATGGTTGTTAGCTCGCTAGCTAGCTCGGTAACCCCGATGTAGCTCTTAAAAAATCTGGCAATTCAATGCTGCCTTATTTATTGACAGAGGTATATACATCGTAGAACACAACTTAAGACCTTTTACAAATCATAAGGAGCCACTGGGGAATTCGGCATTCAAGTGATACACCAAGCAACACGTTATTTCAATAAAATCTCAACTTTAAAGATGGGTTCGCCTTTTATTCCAACAGTCTTCTCGCACCAATTCAACGTCGTGGTGGGCGTTATCAAGCAATGTGTACTAATTATAAAAGTTGAGAATTTATTAGAATAAAGTGCTGCTTGGTGGGTTGTATGCATGCCGAATTTACTAGAAGATCCCGACGGTAGGTAACATCTTTTAAAATGTGTTTTATCCGGCATGTACATTTGTTGATAAGCAAGGCAATGTTAAACTAACAGATTTTTAAATAGAGTTTGGTCAACCAGCCAGCCGAGGTGCTTCCTTGCTCCTACTTTCAATCCCTCCCTGGTTGACTGCAACGTTTAACCGCTTGCTAACTGTTTGCAAGCTGGTTTTACCTGTTTGTTTGTTTGTTTGTTTGTTTGTAGCAGGATGATGCTCTGACAGCTCTGCGTGGCTGGCTGTCATGACATTGACAGTATTTAGTGAGACACCATGCAATAGCACCACAACGACCCTGGTTTAATAAGAATGTGCTTTGTTAGCTGATGTGTGTCTAATGCAAAACATTAATGACCTTATTGTTGCTCTGTAAATAAGTTAATTTGGTTCATTAATGCAGGGCTTCCCCAACCCTTCTCATGTCAAGGACCCTCAAATAGAGGTGCATTAGACCACACACCCCATTAGTTGAGATTCTGTCCAAAGGAACCCCACCTTAGCAGATTTTTGTAGTTGGTTATGATGTTGCACAGAATTGCATAACCACCATTGTGTCAGGGGGGTGATAACAACAAGGTATTAGTGAAACCTATAATCTGAATGGCCACCCTTAAACATTGTTTCAACATCTAGTGAGTGAAATAATAGTGAAATTAAACATTTTTTCTGGGGACCCCCAGTTGTAATCAAGTGTATCAATCACAAATTTACAGGTGGATATAGCCGTTACACCAAACTCCATTAAAAAAATCTGGCACTTTAATGTTGCCTTGCTTATTGGCAAAAGTACATAACTAATAGATCATGACTTAAGAGCTTTTGTGAATTGTGAGGGTCTTCTAGTAAATAGATGTTCCACGAAGCCACACTTAATCTCAATACATTCTCAGTTTTTAGAAGTGGTTCCCAGTGCTCGCAGCTACCCACCATGGTGTATTTTAGTGGACAAAGATAGCTTTGGTGGGAATAACAGGTGAACCAAATCCAGAAATTCACATTTTATTGAAATAAAATGTATTGAATTTATTTGATCCTTGGTGGATCAATTGTATCCTGAATTGAAGACTGGATGCTAGGAATTCAAGTACACACCTGTATGTACTGTTGCCTAAGCATAAGCAGAGAAACATTAAATTGACAGATTTTTGAAGTGGAGTTCTGCATGATTCATTTTTTCCCCCCTTCCAGTTCTGGACCACAGAAATGCAGCGCTTGCATCAAAGAAGATTTGTTTGAGGAGCCCACTTCCATTCTCAAGCAAGGCGGTGTAAGTAGATTTTTACCCTACATTTTATTTTAGGCATTCATATAACACTCTTATCTAGAGTCATTAACTGTTACAATGAGTCAGTCATTAGAATGAGGTGAAGTTCCTAGGTCACCAACATTACGAACAACATGTAGATAGAAGTAGGGTTTGACCAATACAGATTTTTGAAGGCTGATACTGTTGATACTGATAACTGTCGAGATCTTATGTCTTTTCAATATCTTTAAATTTCAGTTTTCATGCAAGTATTGTGTGTTTCCCCCCTGAATTTTATTCTTGGCAGGCTATAAAAGCCAGACAATTAATGGAATGAATACTCCCGTGTCCCTAGCATGACCATATGATGGAGAAGTGTGAGGAAAAGAAATAAGAGCCAGGGTAGAAGTATCCTGATGCAGAGTTTGAAGCTCTCACCGCTTGTAACACAAGCCTTCTGACTGTAACTAAAGACACAAAGCAGACTGCCAGAGACAGCAGCTACGTCACTCAGGGACCCAAAATAACCTTTGTTTTCCATCCAGGCTTTTCCAGATAATGCAGCCCGAAGAGAAGTTGAGGCCCTGGCCGCCGTCTGTCCCAATGAAGGATGCACGTGGACAGGAATTGTCAAAGAATATGAGGTGCACACTAATACATAGAGTGGGAGATGAACACAAGCCACTAGCTGAATGCTGGCTTATTTCTGACTGTGGTTGGTACATTTGTCTACTCTACCAGCCACCTTGGCAGATGAACCATCAATTTTAGCCCCATGATGGAATTGCGGGGGGAATTGTCTGTCCATCCTTTCATTCATTCTTTTATTTGTCTATCACACAGATTTTGATGGAACTTGCAGAATGATGCATCCCGTTTCCACATATCCGCTCTATACTAGGAATGAGTTGGCTAACAGAAATGCAGACGAAAAGTGATGCAGTGAAAGTTGTTATGTTATGTATTTTAAATATGGCTGGTGGACTCATGTAAGATTATTGCTCACATAGTCAGATATACTGACGTTAAAGTAAAAATGGCAATGATGAAACAATGTGAGTTAAGTTACCTGGCCTGCTGCTCCAAAAAATAATGTTGCCTCTACTTGCAGTGACGGTTTTTGGCCTGCAGATGTCGCTGATAACTGCTGTATTCACTCTGGAATGTGACAGTTTTGTCCCAATCAAATGAATGAATGAATACAATGAAATACTGATTTTGCTGGAATTTCTCAGCCAAGGTGGTCGACAGTAAAGCGTTGCGGGAAAACTTGGTTTGTATAATAAATAATAAATCATTTTTTTACTGTAAAACGATTCATGATTTAAGAGATATTTGGGGAAATGGCTCTTAAGCAAACTACAAAAGGACTGTAACAGTAGTGGGGCCAGAGGATCATTTGATATACTGTGTGGATAATGAAGTTATTTTTCACATCTCAGCATGCTGTTTAAGCTGTGATGTTTTCAAGCGTGCTAATAAGTGTTTTCTCCCTGTGTACCTGCCATATGATTCAAGGACCACAATGAAAATAATTCATCTTACTTAATTGTGCCATCCCAATAGTTACTGTGTGTTTATTGGTATATTATGTTTTTATTCATCATTCATTCAAAGTTTCAGATGATGTGTTGATAATGGGATCTCTGTTGGAGTATGCTTAGACAGTGGGACACATTAACGCACTTTGTTGTTGATCGCCCGCAGGCCAGCCATGAGGGAAACTGCAACTTCATGATCATCCTCTGTCCTTCCTGTAAAGAGCTGATGAGAGCCAACGAGCAGGAACGCCACAATGAGAGAGAATGTCCAGAGAGGACGCTCAACTGCAAATACTGCAAAGAACCCTTCCTTTTAAAAAACATCAAGGTGAGGCATCTCTGTCTAAATGGATGAAATATTGAGACCATGTAGCTTAGAAAAGTATCCACCCTCTTTACTCATTTGGACTAGATATTTCTGTATTTTGGGTTTATTTGCCCTGGGAATAAATCTATCATAAATCTAACTGTTAAGATGAACTAATCTTTCTTTTTTTTAGGCTCATGATGAAATTTGTCCAAAGTACCCAATGATTTGTGAAGGTTGTGCAAAGAAAAAGATACCCAGAGAAAAGGTACGTCTTCAATGCAGACAAATTTTGTTGAAAATTAAACTCATATGTGTGATGCTGTTAGCACAGATTTAGAAAAAAATGTTGTTTACCATCCACTAGCTTGGGATCAAATGCTGCAAGTATTTTGTTGAAGATCATTACTTATGGATCATTAGATCATTATTTTTTTCATTTTTTTTTTCCAGTATGTGGACCATATTAAGTTCTGCAGTAAATTTAAAGCGCCATGCAGATTTCATGTTGTTGGCTGCGATATGTCTGTAAGTAGACATTTTTGTCATAAGTAACTACACATGAAGCAACTATTAATGTCATAACTATCGGATAATTGAACAACAATAACACGCCCCTCTAAATGGGAGAAAAACAACTTACAACTTGCCAGATTAAGTCATAACACCTTCAGACTGATATTGTGATAATTTTAAAGTTACACTCCTTATAGTTTAATATTTACCAGTTAATGTAATAATATATAATTACATTATGAGGAAATTATAATACACTTATAATACATTAATTATGGGCACAGGTTTTATTACAAATTTGACCCATGTAGAGGGACATTTCATGACATTTTCACAAGTTACTGCATTATCCAACAGTTATTATATCAGTTGCTACACGTCTTTAAGTTAATACTGTGTTGTAGAATATAAAGCCCTCATTTATGTAAGCCTCATTTGCTAAATTCTTATTTCTATTCTATTTTTGTTTGTTGTATCCTATTACTATTTGCTCCTGCAACAACACAATTTCCCTACGGAGATCATTACAGTTTCATCTTGTCTTTTCTTATATAATATAAGAATATAATATAATATATAATGGAATAAGACCACTGTTTGTGTTCTTAGTGTGTCTTTCTGCTTGTGTCTTCTTTTTCGCCCCAAGGTGGAAAAAGAGAAGATCCATGACCACGAGCGAGCTTGTTCCTATGAGCACCTGAACCTGCTCTTGCACTTC
>CABFOQ010054317.1:0-13041 GCA_900660455.1 Gephyroberyx darwinii
TGACAAAGGTTAAATTCAACAAGAAGCGTGCTAAACTATCGTTAGGTTGGACCATTCGCAATGGTTTATGGGAGGAGTAATTCCTTCACTCTTAAAATAATTATGTACACTGTCTTGTACCTTTGCCTTTTTCTCTGTTTTCCAATTTTTTTTTTTTGCTGCGAATCAAATGTTTTATGGTCCTGATTCATCTCATAGTTGGTTGGCTTGGTTCCAGGCTTAAAACTCTTTATATAAGGATTTTCTGAAATGTCTATGGAGTGAATGAATGGGAAATTCACTTCCGGAACCAGAGTCGTTCAAAAAGTTGCGCTCTATGGCGGAGCAAAGTAGCGGTAACGTTACACAAAGACGCCAAGTAAGTCTTTAATTCAAATAGTTATAAGATTGTATAACAGTGACTTACTTTTTACTTCTCTGGTCTACTCATATGTCTTGTCACAAACTCATTCCACTAAGGGTCAGTGTGTATTCAGGTTTTTGTTTAAGCTAGCAAACCCATACACTATCTACACTGACCCTTAATGGAATGAGACATTGTATTAATATGCAATGACAGGTGACACAGATTAACATCTAGAAAGGTATTTTGTTGATGACGTACACAGACAAATTTATACAAAACCTAGTTTACATACATTAATTCGTTCAACTTTGAGCGGTAAATAAGACATCTATGAGCAATAGTAGTGCTAGATATGGATATGAGTAGACTAGAGAAGTAAAAAGTAAGTCACTGTCATACAAGTGTACAAGTTGACTCGGTGCAACATTACTGCCAAAAAGAAAAAGTTGTGCACTTGTAGTTTAAGCGAGTTGTAATATGATGTGCAGTTGGAAAAAACAATTGTGCACATGTAAATAGAGTTTTACGGCACAACTCCATCTTTTTACCAGTACAAAATATTTTTACAAGTACAAAATTGTTTTACAAGTTCACAACTTTTGTTTTACAAATGCACAAAATATTTTTACAAGTACAAAATTGTTTTACAAGTACAAACTTAATGGCATTAAAATAAACCCAAAACAAGGTCTGTACTGTAAATATGCTGAACTATTAAAGCTGGGATATTTTTTCTAATGGAGTGCATATCTTTTGTGATTTTAAAATAATTTAAGGAAACACACACAGATGAAATATTTATGGCTATTTATTGAATATTTTGAACAGTTGAAATCAAAGCACACATCGCTTGAAATGAAAACGCATGAAAGCACTTTGGCACTTGTCGGGCTCTCTCTTTTTTTGAGCCATGCACTATTCATATTCGGTAATGTGATTATGTTCCAAGTAATTAAACCAATTGGTGGTGTTACCTTTGTTCGCTGAAATTGTTTTTCTGCAGTGTTTGCATTTGACTTCTTTTTGTTCGGTGTCGTCTTCACTGAAGCCAAATGTGTCCAAATGGCGGACACGGCATTCTTTTTCGGTATAAGCTGCTCAGGTTTATTTGTTGGCTCGGTGTTTGTGCTCATGTCATCCATGCCGCCAGTTTCGCTTTGCACGAATGTGGACTAACGTTAGTTGGACGGCACGTGACTGAACACAACATATTTTTTTAAGGGGACAGATCATGAATGCACGCATTGGGGAAAGTATTAACCGACATGAGCAAGATTAAGTCGGTGAGAGGTTCTAAATTTTGGTTTAGATACATTTTCGGTGAATTACCCAGCTCTATTAGCTAGCGTGCTAATAAGATATGTTAACAAGACAGTGATGGTTAGCTGACCAGACAAGATGGTTAGCTAGCTATCAAGCTCATGAAATGATCAGTTCCCTGTCAAAAACAGCACAGAAATGTACCACGTCTATTGAATTCTGTTGGGACGGACAAGCTGTACTCAAATCCCTCTATGACTGACTAGCTGCCCACTTCCCTATGTTGCTTCAGTTTTGTTAAATGAACATCAAACAACCCAATGGCACCAAGTAACCCTCCACCCTGCCAGCTGACAGCCATCCGCCATCATCTACAACCCCTGCTACTTGACAAGCACACGAGGGACCCCAAGGGTGGAACAGAGTCTATTTATAGGTTGTAGGTCACCAAAACAAAAGTCAGAGTTCCGCTCTCCCAAAGCAGGCGCACAATCACATCCTGATTGGCCATTTAGCAATCACACTCCACGTCCGTAATTAGGTGATGCAGGCGTGAATTAATCACACTTTTTAAAAAAGGCAGCTGTGCAATCGACGAGCATGGGCACACGTCTACATCCTTACCAAAAATGGCAGTACATCATCAGTGTAATAATCAAAGTGAAATAGGAGGAAATGAGAGAGAAAGAATTGCACATGCCGAATGAGTACTTAGCAGTCATTAATTAGGTACGTGAGAGCCTCTTTTGATGGCAGAAGGAGAGAAGTGACACTGACTCAATGAGTGCTTGCCTGGAAGGGTCTATTTAAAACCATGCTGCTATGTATGTCTGCTCTGACAGGTTAAAGGGGGAGAATACATGTAACAACTGACTGAACAATGTGGGCTAAACATGTATTTTTGTAAGGGTTCGGAATAAGAAAAACATTTGCATTTTTTATAGATCCACAGTTTATATAGAAAAACTGTAGCTTATATTATGAAATGCTAAGTTCATATACATTTTGACAAATATGAGATCAAAATACTCAAAATAGATATTAGTACCTGCTCATTCTAAATGAAATAAAATAAATAAAAGTTGTAAAATCTCAGATTTTATTTTAAACTTCATTTTCAAACTGAGATTAACTGGACGATCCAATCAAAGCCTTTGACGTTTAGAGGTGGACTTACATTCTCCAGTGTCAAGTCATTGATATTTGTAGATATTGCTTGGAGCCAGTCTGTGCTTTCTGCTGCAGTGCAAAATTGAAGAATATTGGTGCTGGCTCCGTCGAAAGAAAAGACTTCAAAACAGTTGGACCTGGAGGAGGATAGAGGTCAAGGTTAGAGAGGAGCAGTGCTGGAGCTTGAAAGCAATTTTGAGCATAGCGAAGTAGGAGCAGTCCATTACTTCAAGTAAGTTACCTTTAGCAATCCATTCCATTTTACTGCATTGCAAAGTGGGGCAATAAGAAAAGGCTTGGTGACTGTTTATCAGAAAAACAGTTAACATACCTTATCATCCGAATAGTCACATTTCATCAGTCCTTATACATCAAGTCCACAGACAATCATTTGTCTGTGAAAATATTTATCCAAACCCATACTTTATGTGCTTGGGGTTAAAACTATTTTGAAATATCAGTGGTGAAAAGTGTTGAAATATATTTTTAATTGCTAGCATACAAATCTGTGTCAGAGAACTAACAGACTATATAACTAACAGAACAGCCCCCAGTACGAGACGTCAAAATAATAAGCTTCCGAGTACAAGTTGAATGAGCATCCCTTCACAAAGTATCTTCAGGAAGAAGGGAAGGAAACAATTTATATACGATTTACATTGAGTACAAAGCCTATTGTGGGCATAATTTGTGGGCATTTTTTGGTCTTCTGTCATCTCCTTGGAGTACTTTATGCTTAAGTGCACTGCTTAACTATACAAAAAAATTTTTTTTTCAGTTGATAGGATGTTTAATTGGTCATTTAAGTGCTAAAAAATAAGTCATGTCCATTAAAGGAGGAAAAAACAATTATTAACATTATTATATTTGCTAAATGATTAAAAAAAAAGAAACATAGCAAACTATTATGTTTCAGAGTACATGCTCATTTGCGGGACGCAGATCAAGCCACTGAAACAGTTACTCCGAGATCCCATTCATCATTTTAATGTGATGCTTTCCGACATTTAATTTCAGTGCATTTGAAAGCATGCTCCAGACGCATTAGCTTCGGAGATAGCTGTCAATAGCGTTCAAGAAAGAGCACGTAACACTGCAACGGTGCCAAATCAGTTTTATGTAACGGCTAAGTGCAACCCATTCATTGGAGGTGGAGAAAACCGCAACAATGGCAAAAAATTCTAAAGGCCGGGGGAAACGCTGTACGTAAGGTAGTGCATACGAGTAGGGAGATGATGTTGTGGAGGTACGTGAGGTGAAGGCTGAAAAGATACAGAAACAACAGAGGGCAAAGTATGCACAGTATGAAGAGGCACTCTTCCAAGACAGGTCCTAACCCGAGTGCTTCTCTCTCGCAGACACAGCAGTTTCGAGAGGTTAGATGTTACAAAGTCGGGCCTTCGTAACAAATCCTCTAGTGAGTATGAGTTTCTCCTTTTTAAAACACGCTCTCTTGGCTCAGCAGCGCTTACTGTATTTGTAATACGCTTGTTAAAATCTTATGTTCTACTGCCTGTGTAGTAGCCCAGCAGCTCTCCAGACGTGATTCTCAGCGGGCTTAACTGTCCTTTTTTGGATTTAACAAGGGTGAGAATTCTTTCAGTGTCTGCAACCCAAATTAACTTTACACTGTCATTTCATCATCACAGCATCACTAATGGGTGTGCAAACATTTTTTTTTTAAATGCTGTGCCTAGGAAACCAGCCCAAAGTATAGTACAGTGTTAAAGTAGCTGTACCTACCATGAATGAGTACGACACAGGCAAAGTGAAAGTGTTACAAATGTGATGAAATGATGAAATATAGAGTATATGTGATGTGTATGTGATGAAATATAGTCTTTTCAATTAATGCTGATTTTCGAATCCTTGGGAATTGGGGAGTACATCTACTGAGGGAAATCTGACAAGGGATAAGGGAAGCGTAATGAATGAAGAGCTCAGAAATGAAGAGATTAATCAAAGGAAATGGACAGCCGGCAGATCGATGTCACGAAAACACAGCCCCGTGAAAAGAAACTGGCAAAAACCCGTCCATCTTCAGTAAGCAGCTGCACCACAGAGAAGTCCTCACTGAAATATAGGATCTGTGGTCTGAGTCTTTGGTACTATGTACACTGTACCCTATAGTAACAAGCACCTAATTCAATGTGAACTGCAACTGCTATTTGGCTCTATGAAACCAACTACACCTCTCCTGTATTGCTGTTTTGATGTGTGCTTTGACATGTGTATATTAGGCTTGGGTTTGAAGTAGAGATTAGAAAACAAGCTTTATACTTATGTCCTTAAAAAATCTCTGAGAATGTAATTAGTGGGCTGCACATAGTCAAAAGAATATAATCTTATCAATAAGTTGAAACAAGAACATATCTTTTAACAGCACTTTAGGTCCTCCAACCTTGCAAGACAAATGTAAATGTTTTATGAAACATTCAGTGTAAAGCCCTAATATATTATTATATTGTGATGTCAGTAACAACTGTTCTTACAATTACACTTAAAAGCAAATTATGTCAGAATATTTAGGCAGAGATGGAATCGGTGAAGATAAATAAATACAGCATTATTTTTATAGATAAAGTAGACAATAGTTGCCCCCTACTCAATGATCCTTCACACGTCTCAATGTGGTTAAAGCCTCAATAGATATAGATGATCACAAAACAATCAGGAAAAGGGAGGGGCTTAAATTACATCACCAATCAGCTTTGTACCTAGCCCAACAAGCCATCAGCCATGTCAAGGTGACTTTGGACTCACTAAAAAAAGAGTTTCAAAAAATCAAAACACAGCCACACAGGAAAGGGGGAGGGGCTTAGATGACATCACTAACAGGAAACTGTCTCAAGTCCACATGTGAATGTGGTTTCAAAATCAATAGACAGGCGATCACAAAACAGCCAATTGTGAAAGAGGGAGGAGTTTAAATGAAATAGCCAATCAGGAAAGGGGGTGGGGCTTAAATTACCAATCAATAGGACACTCTACCAAGTCCGACAAGCCATCACTCATGTCAGTGTAATGTTGGAATCAGTACTAATAGATAATCAAAAAACAGCCAATCAGCAAAGGAGCAGGGTCTTAAATGAAATAGATACTAACAGGATACTAACTCCAGAGGAGACATTACTCATGTTAATGAGAGTTCGGGATCAATAAAATTTGGGGGGCAGACAGAAGAACTGACAGACCAACAGACAAACCAATACTAGCTGTTGGTCACAGCTAAAAATATTTGTGCCTTGTGTGCTGACTAACCATAATAAATGCATTGAGACAGAGCGGAGATATATTACCCAGTCAACATGCAGGATGATACGTGAAGAATACATGGGGAAAACTGTTTCAAGAGGAATCCCGCTGTTAGTGATTTTGTGCATGGCAAGGAGTGGGGGAAAAAGTGCCAAGTCTGCTTATTAGTCAAGCAGAGTACACTGAAATAGTCAGGCTTTGGGGCATTCAGCATCCAGCATAATTAATGTGAGAAATATGTTTGCATTAATTTCATAGCAAGAAATGCATAGATAAGAGTTCCACTTAAAATCCAGGACTGGCATTGATCTAACACAGAGCTGAAATAACAAGCTACTGGGTAGCGACTGGGTCATCAAAGACCTAGAAGTCCTAACATCGTACTTATTCATTTACAGGCAACTGATGGAGAATATGTACATAACTATGACACTTTTAGATAAGGAACTAACCAATAATGTATAGCATGGTAGGTAAAAGCCCCTTTAATTTGCACATTTCCTACAACTACAACCAAGAGGTGAGATCATGCAACTCACATCTTAGCAACCTTACGAGGGCTTCTGGTTGGCTTTAAATTTAAAGGCCCCACTGGAAAAATGCAATTTTCCAGCTTTCTGCATGGTGAGGCATTTGGGTTGTAAACTGGCATGAATGAATATTAAAAAACTGGTTTTGTGATATCTTAAATTGTATGACTGTTGTGGTTGCAAGTAATTATTTTTGGAGACGCTAATGATTTTGCATGCTGCCAAAATGACTCAAGAAACATGGCAGATAATTGTCATTGTGTAATACCAGGGTTTCAACCTGCACACAACCCAAGAGGAAAATTTATTGTGAGCATGGATATTTCATTGGACAGCTCCATTTAGAGTCAGCATTCCTATGCAGTGCGCATTTCCAGAGGAACTGCATTCTGAATTTTACTCAACACCTGATGCCATTCCTTCAATCAACCCAAATAAGCAACTATCTGCAAGAAGCCACTGCTTTTTATTCACAGTTAAACTGCCATATGCTAGGATCTCAAATCCTACATGCGTGGTCACCCAGTGTGTGATTGGATGTCAACTTGTCAATCAGAGCTCTGTTGTGAACACACCCGCAGTTATCAAGACAGGAGCTAGATGTACAGTAGTCAACATGATGAACTCTTTCTTGACGCACAGCTGCAGTGAGTCTTCTGGTAGTGGATGTTACTTCATGTGAATCAGTGAGATGTCTATTTTAACACGCCATTGTAACTGAAAGCTAATGAGAATACATCATATTGTCTGTTGTACATAGAGTTAGGGACTGCAAAATGTTAAAAATGGAGATAAAAGAAAGCAATGCAAGAGGTTTGTCTTTGATATTAAACCTATCCTATTAAACCTCGAAATACACAGCTTAACCAAGGCAAGACACTTTTGTCATAATTTCTGACAAGGTTAATGGATGCGATTTTCATTCATCATACAGGCCAATGGATTTTGGGGGGAGAGAAGGCCAACAAGCTGTCAATGCAAGCCATCCCATTATTTCATGAAGGAAATGAATAGGGCTGTGCAGTGTAACTAAAATGGTGTTTAGAACAATTTGATTACTCTCTACAACTTAGCAATCAAGATGTGACCTTCCATTTATGTGCTCAAGTTCTGAAGGAGTCAAAAGGAGAAAAGATCAAACGAGACATCCTTAAAAGATGGTTGCGAAGAAATCAATGTGCTGAGTTTAACAGACACGGAGCACAACCAGCATTCCTGCATGGATAGGGACTTGATCACTGAGTTGTGTGGTCTTTTGAACGATAATTTGCAGATGAACGATGGTTTGCTAGATCGTACCGACATCCCTCCCTGAATTACTTGAGGTAATTCCCTCTCCGCCCTGCTGACAGGTTGCATTCAAAAGGATTTTGTGGGACTATTTAGGCCTCTCTCCCCCGTTGCTTGGTCCAGCTCTTAATGGCACTAAGCAGAAACAACAAAGAATATGTTTATTGGTTCGACACTGACATGTAAAGACCCATGATCAAGGAAGATTCCATTGTGTTATGGGCTTCCCAATAGGCTTTTGTCATAGATGCCGTCCACTACACGTGGCCATCGGGGCACTATGAGCACAAGAACAAATTTAAAGACGGCATTCAATTGCCATGTGATGCAAACATGGACATAACAAATGTTTGTTTAAAGCTGACAGGATCTGCCCATGACAACATCATATTGTGGCACTCTGATTTGGCGAACAGCTAAGCTAACAGTCCCAGCTTCCTTCGCTAGTTCGCTAATTCAGAAATGCTATCTAAATCAGCTTTGTGAATAATGTACATGAATAAGCTAACAGCTGTGGCAATGGATTTATTGCTTATACACCTGAAAAGGTTTATTCCTGTGCTGTGCCATCAATAATGAACAAACCGCAACATTTGCTAACCGCCATCTGTTGCTTGTGACCAAAGCTCAGTGAGTGACTAATTCATAGTTAAAATGTAGTGTATATTACATTATTTTAATATGAAACATGTTTCCTTTATTATAATCCTGATTCAGAATGGATTGTTTCCTGAGACTTTTAATCTAACGGAGCTCCAAAACCCCTGATGTTTTTTCAATCTTTCACTAGTACATAGCTAAACAGTTGTTGTTACAATGACATTACCATCACATAGTTGTGTGCTGATTTTGCCCTGCTGACTAGGCCTTAATGTGAGCCAACAATGCAGCTTTTTCTTTCATTAAAGCTGAATGGTTTATTAAGATTGTTTGAAGTTTGTTTTGTTGCAGCACAAACACTTTAAGAGCTTCCTTTTATCGTAATTACTTGTGTGCTGCCAAAGACGAAACTGAGTTTTCATTATTTCAAGCAATAAGCCTTATTGCCCATTATAGTTTGTAACCTTATGAATGTTGTTGTTTGTGCAGTTAATTATTCATGACAAATTATTTTGTATTTGTCAATGAGAAAATGAATGAGTTTTTCTCAGGAATTAACAAAACCAGCAGGCATTGGCATTTGTTCCCCTGCAAAGGCGTACTGGACCGCGACCCAAGTACCGAGGCACATACTGAACCATGTCTTTTGTGAATTGTTCTATCCCCCAGTGACAGAATTTAAAAAAAATAAAGCATAAATAACTTTTCACTACAGGCCTTAGTCAGCGATTGATTCACACTCAGCTATTCGTTGTATGTTATAGACGCAAGCTGGACAGAAAGGATGTAGGATCTGCTATGTCATAAATGATCTTACCTAAGGAACATCAAGTTTGACAATGTTCCTGTGTCAGTAAGATGTAGATCAGCACATTAACAAGAGTCACACCTGTCTACATCTGTTAATGTGCATCTGGTTTTAGTGCGTACCTCGATGTACAAACTTCTTATCATTCAAACCTTCAAGTCCCCTATATATGCATTTTGATGTACCCATGTTTTGTTGAGTAAACTCCAAGACTGACCTGCTGTCTGCCTTCACGGCTCTTTATTCACTGAACTTTGTTGTTCCTGATTCCAAATTGGTTGTTTCCTGAGACCTTTTAGTCTGACTGGCCTCCAAAACCCCTGAACCCTAAACTACCAGTCTTGGCCTCCTTCACTAGTTTGCTAATTCAGAAATCCTATCTAAATCAGCTTTGTGAATAATGTAAATGAATAAGTACTTAAACTAACAGTTGTGTCAATGGATTTATTGTTTACACACCTGGAAAGGTTTATTATCAACTGTTTCCTGAGACCTTTAGTCTGACGGAGCTCCAAAACCCCTGAAGTTTTTTCAGTCTTTCACTAGCACATAGCACCATCAATAGAATTAGTATTTCTTACATATTTATTCTTAGAATGATATTACCATCCTATAGTTGTGTGCTGATTTTGTTCTGCCGACTAGACCTTAATGTGAGCCAACAAAGAAGCTTTTCTTTCATTATAGCTGAATGGTTTAAGATTATTATCGCTATTATCCAATATTTATTCACCCAGTTAAGTCAAAAAGCCAATAAGCCTTCCACGAATAAGCATGGTGTTAACGTGACACTGTAGGAGTTGAATTTCATTTTGATCATTGTTAATAGATTCAAGCTGAGATATATCAAATATAAAAAGAAATGAAATGTGAAAAAAGAGTATGTGACACAAATGAGTAGAAGACGACCTTGCTTCAAGGTCCTGTGTTTGACAAGCATCCACCCTGCTTGAGTGTCCTTCAGCAAGACACCAAATCTCTCCCAAACCCACCTGCTGCTTCACATCGGGTGGTCCTTCAGATATGTTTTCTAAAATTTACCATTATATACCTGCAATTTTTCTGACATTTGACTGCTAGAAATGATTAAACTGATGCTGTGAATGATTTCAAATTGAACAGAGGTCAGTCATAGGACAGTGGTGAGTGGATGTTTCATTTGTACATACAGTATTTAAACCAGATGCACATACACTCAAACCAGGTCACATATTACCTGTTAGTAATACAGATTGTGTGACTTTATTTTAAACAATAAATTACCCATCTGTCATCATGGTGTTACTTTACTATACCCCACTCATTCCCTGTTATTTCAACACTGTTTTCAAGCCAAACCTTTAAAACAAGGTTGAAGTAAGAGTGGAAAGATGAAAAAATGACAATACCAAAAGAAAGAGTCCATGTTGTAAAATGTCTTTTCAGACTCAATTGTAACACTTTGAGGGTGTGTCATTTCTATGCTACATACAAATAAGGAGAGGAATGAGAAAATGAGAGGAATCATTCACCAGGAATGTGATTGAATGACTGAATGTGATTCAGCTTTGTATATCAAAGTGTTATATTTGGAGATCCAAGGTCTGTATGGCCAAATATTAGTGGCACTTAGCTTAATGAGAATTTTAAAAAAGGAATTTCTGTAAAACAATGCACCTGTTAGGTAGAATATTTTGTCCCGCATGCCAGATTCACCAACAGAATAAGCAATGGAAATAAAGTTCTAAAGAAAAAAAGTGAGATCAACTATTTCATGAATGGAAAAGAAATAACTATACATGAAATCCAATACAACAGACATAATAAATAAAACAAGTTCCACCAATGTTCTCACAGTCACACCTTCTGGGCCAGAGCTTTGCGGATTCTGTGACCTTTTAAGCCGTTTATGCCTGTGCATAGATATTGGCATTAACATCCTCTTGTCTAAATGAAAAGTGCTTGCTAAGCCAACAACTGCGCTCAGTGAACTGTGCCCCTCAGAGGTGAATTATATCATGCTGGATTACCTTTACCTTAATTTATCTGTTCCAGCCTTGTATCTGGAGACTCTGGCCAGCAACAAGGGCAGGGAGACGGCATCTAGCCAGCGCCTCTCATACTTTGGTTCATTAGCCAAGGGCGGAGGGGGTGGTGACGGAGCCTGCGTGGAATACATGAACAATGTGATGAGCTTTCTCTCTTCCTTTTGGTTATTGTGGATGCGGTCTGAATGCAACACTGGTTACGTTTGCATACACACATAAAAACCCTCCTTAACCCAGTTGCTCAAGTAACCCGGTTTTGGGTCAACCTGGTTAAGATACTTTCACTTTTGGTTTGTGCAACAAAAACATTGCAGCACTTGTTCCATTACTGTTGGGATCACTGTATTAGAAGTAAGCTACTCTTCATCTGTCATTTAGGGAGAGGGTAGCTGACGGCTTTTCATTATTTTTATTCATGGGAACAGGGAGACTCAATCACTGCTGAACTTAGCTGAAGTATAGCCAATCGCCAGGTTGCTCTATGCATGTAAACATAGCCACTATGCATTCAGACTCTTTTGGGATACACAAGACCTTGCTTGTTATAATAGAGTAATAGCCTTGAGGTGTTAATAAATACAATAAATAATATAAAGGGCGGACACATGCAGATTGGAAGAGTATAAAGAAGGATTGGAATAGAGACACTCTTGACGGCGAATGCAGCAGTTGGCTGAAAACGTTCAACAGCATCAAACAGTCCACCTTGTCTTGAGCTGGATCCAGGTCCACCTAAACAAACAAAACTGGTGCTGGGAGCCAAAAATGGAAGTATTTCACATACGGAGCCAACAACGGCAGACATCCAACTGATATCAAAACCCCTGAGCTACAAAGCTGTCCAAGCGTGGTAATACGTTGCTTGATGTTTTTTCTTGTTTTCAGTGGTATCGTTGTAGTATTGTATAAAATTGTAATATGACAACTCTAAAATATTGTGATTTGTTAAAAAAAAACAAAGGTTCAAAGGTTTAATGAAACCCTTTCTGAGACTGACAAAAATGCATCAAAACATCATTCATTCAATTGGTCCTGCAGCACAATATATTGAAAAGAGCTTTGAGAAATAGCAGAGCGCCACATTTAAATGCATATCACACCGCACTCAATGATGAACAGATGCATTACATATTATCTAATGAGTTACTGGCTTAGGCATCAAATGAGTCAAGCATTAGTAATATCAAATAGTGAGCATCTGCAGCTAAAGATTATGTGACGGTACAGATTTCCAAAAAAATCTGTCAAAGGGATCCGGTTTGATCTGGTCCCCCATATGATTACACATACAGGTCATCAAACACTCAATCACCTCAGAGTGCAAAATCTATTATCAAGCCACCAAAATAGCCTCCAGGTGTATTGTATTCAAGGGTTAACAACAGAGTGAATTTACCTCCCTCTGCAAAGCAATTTCCACATCATTGCTGCACTACAACATGCAGCCCTGTCGGGCTGCTCCAAATGGAAATTAAAAGTGGACACCAATTATGACTACTTTTCTTAACAAATCACCCCTTCCTCTGTTTACGTCGACCCAGAACAAAATGTTGCAGTCATCTCTCAAGCGGCACCGCGCAAACAGTAGGTGAGACGGCAGGAAATGGAAAATTATCAGGCTGTCTGGGTGGATTACATTGACGAGGCATCTGCCTCAACTGAGGAGCTGCAAAACCGAGAAATGAGCACGCGCTGTTGTTCTTCACACAAGTCTGACACTCACTCATATCCACTGATATTGTAATTATTTGGAGC
>CABFOQ010054318.1:13859-24527 GCA_900660455.1 Gephyroberyx darwinii
CATCATTATTTTCAGATCTTGTAGTGAGTGCATGTTTGAGATTAGAGAGAAGAACATCGGTGAAGATTCTCCTTATGTGTGTGATGCAACCCGATTTCAAAATCGGTTAGGATGTTAAAACTTGTGTGAGCCCAGCTTTAGGCAGTCGTGTCCAATCATGTGCCATGGAGGGCCGAGAGTATGCAGGTTTTCACTCCAACCAAAGACTACAGCAGGTGATTTCAAACACCTTCAACTAGCGAGGAGGACTTATCAGTGAAATCACCTGGTGTAGTCTTTGGTTGGAGTGAAAACCTGTATACACATGATTGGACACCACTGACCTAAGGCATTGATTTCTTGTCCAAAATGGATATATTGCAGTTTGGAAAAAACTCTTCAAGCAGATTTGTTGTTCAGACTTTATCAGTACAATGCATAAATTCTAAACCTTAAATCCCATCCTCCCTGACAAAGAGACTCCAACCAAATTTTATATGCTTCTAACTTGTCTCTTATAGATAGCTTGCTTGATTGCCTTTGACGGCTGGCTCCAGCAACCCCAATACACTTAATAGATTAGTGAACAGTTGAAGAATCTTCTTCCAGACTTTCCAAGGAAAATAAACAGAAGAGGAGATGATCACAATGCAGTGATGGGGAAAAAAGTTGTAATCAACATTTGTTCACAACAAGTGTTCAGAAAGCATGTCTTCCTAATTAACAGGAGGGCAGGCGAGGACAGGAAAGGTGGATGAGGGAAGCAATATAAACCAAAACACATCAGAGGGTGAGAGACGCACGCACACAGAATGAGACAGCAAGAGCTTGTTGGTCACAAAAAGTTGTCTGTTAGCTAATTATTTTTGTGGCTGATATTTCCCACCCTGTCTGCCCGAAGGCACAGCAATGATGGAATTCACAATGATCTGAAATGCCTGGCACTGGAAAGGGCTTGGCTCTGCCGGCCTCCCTGTGCATTATCGCCTGCCAGGTCCCTTCACTCTAGTGATAGGACCTCTCCAATGAAAGCCTATCCCTCATTTACATTGGCAATAAAGAGGGGGTAAGGCTAAGCATATAAATATCCACTCCTGACAACATGAAAAGACAGAAAATGACTTCATGAAGAAATATGCCATGGAGAGAGCTTCTGGTGGGATGTTTAGTTGGATTTACATCTTTTATTCATTGCAGGTTTTAGTTGTTGCACTTCAGTAGATCTTCATGAATTGGCTTCAGATGAATGGGATGCAAAGAATAAATATAACCCATTAGGACTGGCTTACAGGATACATTTCTTTTAGGCAACTCATACAACCAGTCTTTACAGCTTTTCATTACCTTTACATATGTACTATATGATTTACATGAAAGTCATGATCCGGGTAGGAGGGGCTTAGAAATCTAATACACAAATCTTATTAGGGTTTAGATAGAGCTAATATGGGATGCATGAATACTATGTTGTCTGGAATGACTCAGTACCCCCCCGCCCCCTCTTAAAAATGCAGTTTGCAATGGAGTTTATTTCCAAAGTTATCTGCATCCATTTTGGATAAACAATTATGTTATGATTATGGGAAGTTCACTGTTCAATATTTTTAAATTACTGGATTCAGTCTGTGTGTTTTCATTCTGTCAACCAAGCACTTAGACTGCCTACTATGTCTTAGAAAATACTATCGCTATTGATTAGTGGGTGCAAGGTCCGAGCGCCTCTATAAGAGCCAGGCTCTGTGTGTGCGTTTGTGCATTCGTAACTCTTTTTGCAATACGCGCTGCTTAGGGGAACTATGGTATGCACTGTTAAGTTCTGTGCAGAGCCCCAAGAGCCCTGCATAAGGAGAATGCAGTGTGCGCTTGTACACCAGGCAGACAACCAACTGGAGGCTAGTGTGCTGTACATTCACATACCAGGAAGTAGCTTGTCAATTTTCTAACTGCAGTGGCTAAGTCAATGCATTAAACACATTAAATATTTTGTTCAGTGATTCTCTTACAAAACTGTGCTACCACACTTTGGTACCAACAGGTGGAGTTTTTAAAGTCAATGTAGTTTCACATACTCCAATCATGCAGAAAGCCCCACCCCACCTCTCAACCCCAGCACCTGGAGAGCGCTAGCACATTTGTTTTCTAGCATTGCTACGGATGTTCCTCCATAAGGATTAGTCTCAGCGGTGTTTTCATTTGGGACAACTGCTCCCTCACAGGCAGCCCTGATAAAACACTTTAAACCTTCTTTTCACCATACATCTACTTTGGGAAAACATACATTTGTGTTACTTTTCAAACAGAGTGAAAGAGAGCAAAGAGTGAAAGGGTCAGATTTTCCACTGCAAAATGTTAATAACAATACATAACAACATAACATGGGCATCAATGAGAAAAACATTTTATACTTTAGCAGGTTTACCTCATTTGATCTCCAAATTCCCTCAATAAATACACTTTGAACTAAACTAAAGTACATTTATTTATGAAACATCATGAAGAGCATTATTCTTACTTGAGCCTTATTATATTTGAAAGCCAAATGAGGACACTGAACAATATGGGACCTTTAACAACAGTATCTTATGATTGCTCACAGTGAGACCAAATGTAATGCCATTTCCAAGACCTGAATGCACCATGAGTGTGGAGGATGGGATGATTTTAGTAGGGGAATTCATAGAGGTAAATTGACAATCTCTTTTGTATTAAACAAAATATGTGACAAAATGTCATATTTTTCCAGTCATGCTGCAAGATGTAGCAGTCCAAGTTTATTTACAATTTGCCACTTGGTTTTGGTATTGTAAGTCTCTTCAGAAGTACCCCACTGACATCCAGAAATACACATGCCATACAAGACTGGGATAGGAGATTTACCGCATGTAATAGAGCCATTGTGTCTCAGGTACAAAAGAGGAGCGTTGCCATTTCATGGACGCATCCTGTCACAGCCGTAGCTTTGGAGAAAGACAGACTTCTGGTGGACAGGCTGCACCTGTCACCTCCTTCAAAGGGTCTTCATGCATCTTGTCACACCTTTCCCATCCCCCATTGTGTAGGGAGCAGTGGCTGGCAGGTCTCCATTGATCTGCTCCAGAGCTGCGATAATTGGGCTATTAAGAGCTCAAAAAGACACCCAGCGTGTGGCAGAGATAGAGTCTAACAGTCTGCCAAAGGGAAAGAACTTGCAAGTCGCCAGAATCACTTCTGATGATTTCTCCACCATATCTCATGCAATAAAATGTGAGGAAACAGCATGCGTTTTTTGTTTGTAATGCTTTGTTTTATAAAAGGTGTGGTGAATGTGTTAAATGCACTAAGGTGTAAAACAAAGAGGTAAGACACTGCCGTGAGACATCAGAATCACCGTAACTGACAGGTACAATAAATGTAAAGGTATCATCTTCGTTACTATTGAACATAACTGAACTGACTTAGTAAGAGTATAGGGAATTTGGAAATGAAGGCATAGTGTCCTGGGCCAATCTACAACTGTGACAAGGGAGGTGTAAAGCTCCTCACTGCAAACTGGAATTTAAGTTGACTTTAAGACTGTGCTCAAGCAAACAAACACATCTGGCTAGCCTGGCAGGGATTGCGCCACACACAAATGAGAAAACATGGAGATAATTTGGCCTACAAATCGATAGCAACTGCCAAGACTAGTAAAAGTCTCACAGATGTGATAAGGTTGCTTTCCACCCCATTAAGTATCTCCACTTGGCTGCCCCCCCATCCCCATCACCAACCCAAATACTCATCACCCAACTGTATTATGTGGCTGTATTATAAAATCCAATACACAACCCAATGCACAAACTAGATGGGGACAAAAACAAGATGCAGACTACATAACATGCAACGCTGCTGTGACTGGGTTGAATAGAGTCAGTGGAATTTGTCTGGACAAAAGCATCAGCCCAACGCAGCTTA
Organism: Gephyroberyx darwinii; assembly: GCA_900660455.1. Lineage (NCBI taxonomy): Eukaryota > Metazoa > Chordata > Actinopteri > Trachichthyiformes > Trachichthyidae > Gephyroberyx > Gephyroberyx darwinii. The sequence continues at coordinate 17,772 of CABFOQ010054318.1, forward strand.
TGTGTAGAGAAAGGCTGATCCATCCCTGGAATGACTGCTCACACTGTAGGTTTTATAGAATAGTCAAACAGTGTTTGATCAGTAACCTAAAACCTTCATTTTTAACAGTTTATCCCTACAATTAGACCTCAGGCTCACTTCCAGACACAAGCTACTGCCTGTTACTGAGCATCCTAGTCCTGAAAGTGAACAGTTGTAAGGAAAATGGAAAACACTGGATACTGAATCAGTTTTTGCTGTTTGTAGAATCATGGGTAATTATAAATTTACTTATATGATAAATATACTTTCTATAAGACAAAGACAATGCACCTAGGCTAATTACATATTGTACTAGCACATCTTGATTTTGCACTAGGGTTCGACTGTGGGATTTTGAAGGCAAATACAGATACCAATAATTTTGTGCTGAAGCTGACAATTTTATTTAATTATATTTTAATTGTACCATTTTTAAGCCAAAAAATCCATTTAGTATTTCCCTTAGAAGTCTATTCTTTGCAAGGTTGAAATGGAACAGTTAAAGTTCTCCATTAAACGTCTTGGCAGGCCCTTAAGGATGAGACAAGTTTCATTGCAGGTTTTACGAACTCCTGAAGCTGGTTGAGTAACATCATATCCTCACCTCCATCTTATTGACGGTGGGCAAAATTGACTTTTACATTGACAACTTTTATTGAAAGGCCAATATTGGCCCGACGTATTGGTTTGTCCAACCCTATATTGGATAATGGTAACACTTCAACAGCAGTGAAATTGTTGTGAGGAATCTTAGTCATAATCTTTTCATTGGATGAAACGAGTTATTCATTTTAACTGCTATTGTTTGCTTTAGGTTAGGAAATTGTATTTGATACATTTTAATGATTCTGACAAGTTATTATATTGTTATTCAATATTATTATATCATCAGTTAAAAATCATTAAACCTCTGTTAATGTAATATTTGCCAGTCAATGCAATAATGAATTATATTACCAGGGGAAAAAATCACCATGAGGTTTTATTACATTTTCTACCCATTAGGAAGGACATTTTACTACATTTTGAGTATTCCATTATCCAGCTGTTAGATTATCATTTGCTACAGTCACAAAGAAGAACAATGAAACAGAGCTGATAAAAAATAGGCAGGTTTTGTCTTATACAAGCTCCTCATCAAAAACATACCTGAGACAACTGTTGTGGTGTTTTGTATTTAATTCCCAGTTTCATAGCAGAGACAAACTGCAAGTTGAATATCCTGGGAGTTGAAATGGGTGTCTACAAAACACGAAGAAAATCCTTTTTTACTTGTAATTAAAACATTTAAATTTTTGTCATTATATTAGGTTTTTATAATTACAATGTTTTGGTCTTCTCTTATGCAACTGCAATGCTAAGGTAAGCAAACAACATGTTGTTTTCAGTGCAATTGGGAAAAATTGTTCCAAATAATTTAAGCCTGGCCTCACCCCACACCCATATTACACCATTGAAACCTTGGGTTTTTCAATGCAGCATAAAGGATACTAGGCAGTTTTCAGGAACTGTTTATTGATCAATAATAACATGAGGAAGAAGAGGGCATGACCCTACCATGTGTTCGACAGCCGTGCATGATGGATGGAAGCTACAGCATGCCATTTCCATGTTTGCATGAAAGAGCAAGAACTTTTACTTGTTAACCCACATGTATAATAACTCATCTGAAACCAAACATCCGTACATGTCAGTTAATTACTAATCATAATATTCTGTGGTGCTAACATCTGATTACTATGATTATAAGAGATAACTTCATTTTCATTAACATGAATAAATATAATTAATCCTGTTTTTTTGTGTGCCAGTCATGATGAAATTAAATAAAAATAATCTTTGGCACTGTATTTCTTTACTGTGATAATTTCATGGGAATTAGCTGAAACACAGAGAGGCGGTCTCATAGCTCAGAAAACTTGCCCTAGCATTCTTTCATGCTCTCTCATCAGCATAGACGGGTGAATAAACAAAAAGACACTACAAGAAAAGTCTCTGATCACCAAAGTCTGGCATCAGTGCACCTTCTGCATATTTAATGATTGCAAAAATACAAACCAGCAACAGTACTTGTTTGACACAACAAAAGTCTATGCTATCATACTGCATTTCAGTTTGATATTTGTCTGCTTAGTCGATGGTGCACACACGCACACTGCCTAGTACATTTTATTTTTCAACCTTTAGCTACCTGGGGAAGGTTTTTGCTTGCATGCATTGCCCTGCTTCACATTCATACAGTTAATATGGTGGAGCTGGAGTATGACCAAAATACCAAGGCCTTGGGTGTGCTCCACAGCCATGAAGAAATCAATACATTTTTCCTGAATTCTCTTCCTGAGAGCAGGGGAGCCTGTCAAAACGGTCGATTGCTGCATGCAGATCTCACAATGTGAGCCTCTACCACTGTTTTCCCTCATGTTTGTTTCCCCATTTGGGCAAGTCCATTGGGAGCTGAAATGGAGGTCAACTTAAACCAATTTCATCTTCAAAGACAGGGACAGGGACAACTAGTGAAACATTAGTATTAGCTGTATCACATTGTTTTTTGAGAAACCTGTCCTATTGATCACTATTAAAGCCCTTTCTGGGGACATCTAAAAAAAGGTTATTAAAGCTAGTCTAACAACCTACCTCCCCATTTTATGTTTCAGTGTAAGTACAATTTTCTGTAGAAAATCCCCTTCATGATTATTCTTCACCATTATAAGTGAGTTCTTCTGCACTTTATTTTGTATTCTAATTCAATGACCTGCTGTATGCTATATAAGTATTTTCCCCCTTGTTCTTCAATTCACATGTTTTAAGGAACCTACTTCACTGTCAGACTGGTATCATGTAAATCTCTTATATATGACAAGTGCTTGTCATATATAAGAGTTTATCTACACTTCGAGCAAGAGATGACTGGATGTATGGCATGATTTTCAGAATACACTAGTTCCCCCCACTAGATGAAAATATGTGAAATAACCTGAAAGGCTTTTACATGATTGAAATTGCTGTGTAGGTGTGGCACCCATTAGAAATATCAGAGGTTGTGGATTGCCTGTGTACTGCAGAACTGTTATCAGGTGCTGCATAGAGCAAGAGTAATTATTCATACAACTATGAAAGTAATCTTCTGTACACTGAATGGCTTCAGACCCATTTCATTAGTTGCTTATCTTTATGCTTCTTAAGACCTACAATAAATACATTGCAGCAAACAACTCGTTCTGCCTCCAGGCTCCATCAGGTTCGTTCATTCTGTTAGAAGAATGTTGGCTTGGCACACCTAGTTGGAATTGAAATGTTGCCGTGTTGTTGCTGAGCAGATATACAGTATTACAGCTCTCCAGAGGCTCATACAACACCCATAGACAGTTGACAATAGCTACTTGAATTGAATTTTGAGTAAAACATCAATCTGGTTTAGCTTTGTGTAGACCCCATACTCACAAAACTTTCACAAGGGAGCCAACTGGGTTATAGCTGGAGTTTGGAGATTACTACTGTTTCCTATTTATTACCTTAAAATGAGGAGATGTTCCAAATTAAAATGCAATAATAATTTCTAATTATATTAAGAATTTAAACTAACACCCACAGTGACAGTTTGGGTACTAAAGGGGTCAAGAGCAAGGAACGGAGGGCTAAAAGGGAATAAAGACATTTCTAAATGTTGCATGTTCCTCAGTGCTAATTTGGCCTTTGTGGCAGAAGAAAACAATGGGGTGAAAATAATTTAACTGGCTGTCTTCAGCCAGGGGGGATGAGAAATAATAAGCAAATAGCAACAATAAAAGTGGAATAATACCAGGATTAGAAGTGGCCTCACAGGCTTCTGTCCAGCTTGGTTTATTATTTACAAGTTGCGTGCTCTGAGGCTGCAGCTGCAGATAATAATAGTGTCTTTGGCAGCAAAAGCAATAAGGGTAAGCAGAAAACTTCAGGCACACCCCACATCACTCTCTCTTTCTCCCCTACAATGGAATATGTGGGGGAAGGAGAAGAGGATCATGGGTAGTCATTAGTCAGCTGGAGGTGATGCTTTGTATTGTTTAATGCTAATTCATCCAGTTTCTGTGGGAGAATGTATGCTGATTTGATCTCAGGGTGTCTCAGGACGTAGCAGAACCTTGTTGTTTTGCGTATAACTGTTTTTGAATATACAGTTATTTATCATATCCATATAGGGTGTATAGGGTGTAAAAGGTTCTTAAAGAGTTTGACTTGTAGATGGAAAACAAGCTTTTTGCAAAAAAATGTAATGCATCATAACTCAAAACATAGGTATGTTTTACTCCACTGTCTACACACATTGAAGATGTAACAAATCTCTCAAAACTCTTTATGGTGGGTTGAAAACAAGCCAGAGAGGGTAGTTTCTGACCCAGCTGCTGAGTAAATATAGGACCACACATGCCTGGTTGAATCAGCCCAGCAAGTTGGGTTGAAAGCTTAACCCAAACGCTGGTTTATAACAACTATAATAGGGGTTCAATTTAATCCCATGACTGGGTTCTTGTTATATTTCAATATCCCCTGTAATTTTTTTTTTAAACCAATAACAGATAGTAAACATAAACACAAGAAAATGTTATATCAAAATATATTGTTTATTCAGCAGTTATCTCAAGACAGACTTTGCAATTGTACTTCTTTTGTTTCACATATATTATAATGCAGGCTACATTAGAAAAACATGGTAAGCCCGGTTATAAAAACATTATAAAACCTTTTCCACTTTATGCATGAACATTTTTGTCACTATGTTAACATTAATAATAATAGCAATTTTACTCATCTCCAAGAGCCAGGACATAGGGGTAGGGCCTGAGGCTTCTTGGAGGTGCTCCACCATGTTTATTCCGACCTGTGAAAGAAAGAAATAGAGGAAAGAGGGAAAAGAATTACTAAAGAAAGGTTAAGATGGAAAGTGTATATCTCAAAAGGTTTAAGGACACCCCACATTGGTGTGCTTTTGTCATGATTAGTAGCCTATCACAACAATACAACAAGATAACCACCGCTAACATTCATGTTCTTACAGTTAGCTGTAAAATGAAAAGAACTAAATCTCACCTTGAGTCAGGCCCTCTACTGGGAAGGGAGCTTCCCCTCCTGACATGCAAGGTGCACGATTTTTTCAGTGAAGTTTGGCAGCCATGTCTCGAAAAGCCTTGGTGCAGCCTCTTCATTTAAAATCTGGAAGTCCTGAGTAATCTAATAGAAGATTTCAAGAGCAATAAATATGTACACATTATTTCTGAGCCACTCCTTGATCTGTTCAGCTTTTTCAGGGGATATGGTTGGTGCTATTACGTATGCTTTTAGTCTTAATATCTCTCCAGTTCAGTCCTTACCAGGTGTGAACACACTGACAGGCTCAGTCTCCTCCTGATGTGCCCTTTGCTCTCTTTGGAGGCTCCTCAAACACTTCCTAATATATCGTAGCCTATCCTCCAGGAACCGTGTGGCTGGGCGATGGTCACTCCCAGGGGTAAACCAGTGTCCCTGAGAATAGAGAATGAGCGAGACAGAGAAAGATAGCATTAAAGGCATATATGGGGGAGAGACAGAGACAGAGAAGATGACTAAACGAAGATGATTAAACTTTCTTATCTGTTGAACATTTGATATACTTGATATACTACTTTTTTATGTTTTATGATGATTGTGTGATTGATATGGCAGATATTAAAAGGCTTAAAAATGGTTGAATGCCTTGTGGCGCTAGCTAACTATTACTCTGGTCATGCCGTTTGCCTCTCCCTCTGCCCGCAACGTTAGCTATCTTATATTTCTGATACAGCACCCTTTGGGAGTCTTTCATCATATGGCTGTTTACTTCTCCCATAGGGTCCTGTCCTGCTCCATTGACTTTTTACTGCACAAAAGTCAGCGAACCCGATAACGAAACCAATACGTCGAATTTCACTGACCTAAACAGATGTCCATAATCCTTCACTTGTCTACTTGCAGGGCGGCGCTCCATCTCCTAAGCAAAAATTAACTTTGTTAAAGACAGGTATACTCCAACATTTCCATTGTAATGAAATCCAAGATGGCTGACTCTTCTTGGGCACTTTGCGTGCACGCTGCTTATTGTGCAGACGCAAATTGCCGAAAAAGAGTTTGAGGCGTCTGTCAGCCATCTTGGATTTCATTACAATGGAAAATTTGGACTATGCCTGTTTTCAACAAAGTATAAAAGTTTATTTGTGCATAGGAGATGGAGCAGGACAGGACCCTATGGTAGAAGTAAACAGCCATATGATGAAAGAATCCCAAAGGGTCCTGTATCAGGGCTAGCTATCTTAGTGCTCTGGTGAACCACTTTCTTATGTTAGCTAGACGCTAGCTAAACTAACTTCGAAATGCCCCCGACGGTAGTGATGTGTCGTACATGAAGGAGTCGGCTCAAAATAAAAGTCCACAAATAGCCAAACATAATTCATCCGAAATAAATCAAAATGAGTCTTGGATTACAAATGCCCAACACATCGCTGCTTGTGATGTACGCGATTTCTAATAGTTTCTAAAGTCTTATTATATGACATGTTATATGTTTTTGTGATGATTGTATGCAAACATTGCAAATTTTCTGATGGATTAATAAATTAATCAACAGTGGGCACATTTAAATCCTGAAAAATATCCCAATTAATTCCCAAATGGGAAAGTAACTATGGTATTACTGTGTAGCCGAAGTGACTGCAAGGATGTAACTTGTTACTACTGGGTGGCGGG
>CABFOQ010054321.1:6929-17318 GCA_900660455.1 Gephyroberyx darwinii
CCCCCCCACACCCTTCATGCATGCATTCTGTGAATTACCCCAGGGGCATTATCACTACACAAATTTGCTCCGTGCTCACAGCAATACCTGTGTCGTGTATACGGTGAGGACTACCAGATCCTTTCATACCATCACCCTTTGCATTGGCGGGATGGCCAAAGACTTGATCTACACCACTTTAGAGAGGTAGTCTTGATCAAGCTGTCAGCTGTTCTGCTGCTCTTTAACCAGGTTATTCAGTCGTAGATCACCGCAATGCATCATAGAGGGTTTCTGTCAGGAATAACACAGGCTTATTTATGTGGTATCCCCGGGCCTTCTGCAGGAAATGTATTACCTCTCCAACTGGCCCTCTGTCAGTGTTCCATTAAAGCCTCTCTCCTGGTCTAAATCTTCAAATCTGCAATAGACACTTTTTTAAATGGAAGTCACTTTTAATTGAGGTCAGTTTCCGTTGATACAACTCATGTAGCTGACAAATTGAGAGTTCCTGAGCTGGCTTATGACATTACAGAAGACATGGGGTATTTACAGTGAAAGCTAATTATGATGACAGGAGGTTATTAGGGCCATAATGGACACACTTTCCATCGCTGTTTTTGTTGATACAGGCTACAAACGTAATGCGATCATATTGATGTTACATTTATATTTTGTGGAGCTTCTCTTGAGAATCCAATTTCTGGTGCTGGTGATGTTGTGAAGTAAGATTTTCAGTGGTTTCTGTGTTTTTTTCAATAACCAATGTGCAATAATATGAGCTGCAGACCAGGTTTGGTGGCAGGCTAGTAAATAAACTCAGCATCACACCCACCTCTCTCTGTCATGTTATCGGCGTCCGTTCTTGCTGCTTGTTAATTGGCTTCTGGGAGCAAATGGCACCTCCATCTGAAGACAGATTCAGAAGTCCAATTTTCTCACAAACTCCAACATCAACCACACGGAGGATCCTAAGCTATGCCTGGGATGTCATGGTGTTCCAGCAGGTATTTTAAACTGATATATCTGTTATTGCTGCTGCAACAGCGGGGCATGTCATTCCTCTCACTTACTGTATGCATCACCGTTACAAACAGGTCTCATGTTTCAGGGCAGGCCAGTGTGGGGCTGACTGTCCAGGCTGTCAGGCTGGGGAGAGCTATGTGCTGACATGTCTCTCAGGATAAATCAGGCTCATCAAAGTGACAGGTGTTTGTCCACCTGCTATAAACATCTCCCACGCCTTGCCCCTGCGCCGTCTGCTCTGAGATTATTTACTAGACTCCAGCCTCCTTTCTCTGGCCCTGTTTACTCTCTGGCTGCCCAGGACTGTGGCTCTAATATCAGGTCAGTGCTCCGCCACTGATTTACTCCACTAGTTAGTGAGGTGAGTAATGACGCTCAATGGTCTAGGAGGCTAGGCTGTAATCAGGAGAGGTCAGAGATGTGAGAGATGCTCTAACTGTAATTACAGCCCTCTCCACACTGTACTACTAACAGCCCACAGCAGCTGCCAGCCTGCCAATCCTTTGCAAGCTGATCACTCCTCTCTCTCTCTCTCTCTCTCTCTTTCTCTTGCATTCCTCTCTCCCTCTCTCTCCCCACAGAGTTGGTCGTAATGACCTCTCACTCCAGTGGCAGTTCCAGTTCAAAGTCAACTCCTAATATAGCAGCTTTTGGCAAGATAGCACCTGACGCAATAGGAAGTAAAGGAATGACGGTTGAGTTACTGGGGGCTTGCTGAACTAACTGAGTCACTGGACAGCAGGTTGTTGCCATCGCTCCCATTTAGTGTCACTGGTGGTTGTGGTACCTGTCCAAGTACAGGTAGTCACATGCACTGTCAAGCTAAACTGAGCTGATGGTACGTATGTGTTTGCTCATCAGTACAGAATGACCACATAGACCCAAGACTGATTGAAGCATGCTCCGAGTTGGGGGCAGGTATCACCCATAGAGAGGCAGAGAGCTGAGATACACAGGGCAGTGGTCAGAAATAACCTTTTGGACACTAACAGCTCTGAATCTGATGATATCATGAGAACTGCACTTCAATAGATTTCCTTCATAGATTTTTTGCTACCATCTTGACTTCAAACTACATCTAAACATTCATTGATCCTCTTATTTATGCTGTGCTGTGTTATGCTAAAGGGCTAAAAGAGGAAAAAACAAGAATTCCAATCTTCCATTGGCTAAACGTAATAAACATCATAAATAAGATATGATATATTCGATACTAGTTCAAGTATCTCAGTAAACTTCTCTCCAAGACTTTATGTGCATTACATTACAGTCATTTTTCACTCCTTATCAGTAGAACCCCAGACCTTGTGGTGTGGCCGACCACATCAGTGAACATTTTACGTACATATTAATGAATTTGACAAAAGGCCTATTAACATACCATGAATGATAATCATGTGAATTTAGGGTACTCATTACAGATGTATTACATGAGTAGCAGGTGGGGTAATATGAGTAATATGTGGCTATATGCGGACATTGGGATGATGGACGGTGTCTGGAGAAGGCAAGCTGAGCCGGCCAGTGGATCTACTGCAGAGTAAGGAGAATTTAGGCTCATCATAAAAGATTTCTCCTTGCCTCTTATTTCACTTGGACATTTTTATGCTTTTTTTATTTTCTACCTCATTGCAGCCGTGAGCTGCCTGCTGATTTACACACACTGGCAGTGAAGCACAGAGGCCTCCAGAGACTGTGCCCTCTACCCCTCCATTTTTCCCCTCCATTTCTCCACCCTCTGTCGTCCTCTCACTGCCACCGCCAGGCTTGACTCCTTCCTCTGAACTGAGTCCACCCAAAGAGCTCCCCCTCTCCTCATTCCTCATCTCTAACAAGACGTTAAGTCTGCTGGGGTTGTTATTCACACGTGATCTTGTGACACACTGAGGGACTGTTCCCGCGATGCCAAGACACCAATTATTTTAAAGATGAGCAAAAAGACATCATGGAAACCTGATTCAGACCCAGTGTAGAATAAAGCTATTCTGCAACACTCATATTTCATTTCTTTCTCTCACAGTATTGTGTGAGCTCGTTACAGCCTTCAGGGCCCTTGTGGCTGGAGTGAATGCTTGATGTTAAAGTGAACTGCTACGTTCGTACAGTTTGTACACTCCATCCTATGAATGTGTTCATCATAGCATGCCTTAATGAATATTTGGGAATATATCTGAATCTGAACACGAGGCCCTTTACTCACATCCGCTTGCTGTCAGCTGCAGGCTCCAAAGGGATTGTGTCTCTGATTTTACACACCATATTATTTCAGGCTGGAAATTATGATGCAGTGATCTCAACTTCCTTTTTCCCCTCGGGCCATGTGTTCCAGGCAGAAGAGTTGGTTTCACGCTGATAGGCCCTGATTTCAGGAGATGAGAAGCTGTTGCTTGCCTTGGTACAGTGATCACGCTCGTTCCCAGTAATTGCTACATCCATGCAGAAAACGACGACAGCATCGACAGCATGTGCAGGAGAAATAGCAGGTATAGCCAAGCAGAACCAAGGAAAGGTAGCTGGGCTGTCGGACTTGATGAATGATGGATAGCTCCTAAGTCAGCTCATTTCCATGTCTGACAACTGACTGACAGAGAAAAATATTGCAGCCTTGAGAAAAGACTGAAAAGTGAGTGTTTTTTCACAGATGGCGGCAGTTGGCTTTGGAACACACATACACACACACACACACACGCACACACACACACATACACACACACACACAGGCGAGCCACAAGGACAGGTGTGATGGCATCAGGATTCTTCTTTCCTTGTCAGGTAGCTGGATTTTTGTGGCCATCAGTAAATCAATTCTCAGTATTGTCATGCATTGTGGAAGACCTTGGGAAATGTTCGGAGCCTAGCTGTACATTATTAATAATTCAATTAACTCTAGACTTCCAGATTCCCTCTTTCAGACACTCACCTTGATCCTTCATCTGCTCCTACTTAGTTTGATTGCCTTGTGAATGATTGCTGTGAGTGAATCCCAAAACAATCTACAGCCGACTACGCTTGTGTGTAGTGGGCCGAACCACATTTTACTCCACACCCCACTGTATAACCAGCTACATAGCAGAACCACCATCCCTCCGCCATTATTGTATGATTGCTGTCAGTGTATATATCTGGCCTGATTCCCCAGCTCTCATCTATAGGCGGCTTTCTCTGATATCGGCTCATCCCGGTCCTACAGAGCTGCAGTCATAGAGATTTAATATCTCAAGTGGTGCTGAACTCCTATTGCTACTAATGGATCCTGTATAATGTGGCACTTAAAATGCATGAGCAGCCCCTGATTTATCTGTAATTTGCCTCCACTGGAGCATATCTCCCTCAATACTTCCATTTGTTTTTGGCTCTGTGCAGTCTGCTTAGTGAGAACACTGATTGGGATTTCATATTGTTACTCTCAACTTGGACAATTGGTTCTTTCCATCACACAAAATGGATTTTTGCTTTTGTAATTCTGTGTTAATTACTCAATGGAAGAAATGGCAACTCAAGCATGAGATCATGGTAGTGAGGTGGAGGTTATTGAGCTGTCCTAGCAGAAAGAAGTGCTGATTTAGTGTCCAGTGGGGCCATTCTGCTCTCTCTTATCTTCCACTATTTCTATGTGGCACAAACAAGAAGCAGTATCAGTCATGAAAACAGAATTTCATTGTGTATACTTTTCTTAATCATTTTGATAATGGCAAGCTGAAAGTCACCGTCCACACAGTCAGAGGGATTGCACTTGTATTGTAGTGTATGTTTTCGCTCCCTTTGACCTCTGCGGGGTCAAGTAACATTTAGCGGAGCAGGGCGCTGTTAGCTCCAGTCGATGGTTGGAGGCCTGATGGGTTTAAATGTGTCAGTGTTGTCATGGCAGCAGAGCAGCACTGACAGGCAAGGCTACAGCGGCTCAAGGTTAACAACCAATGGACCAGAGAAACAGACCATTAAAAGAGGAGTCAATACTCCTGGAAAAGCACTATAAACGTTTCAATCCATGGCACAGTGTAGACAAAAGCAGGGTGTTACTGTTACAGAGAACTGCTAGCATGTGAATGAAACCCGCTGGCATGTGCACATGCATGTAGGATTTATTTTAACATCACATGGCAGACATTATCTATGATGGTTTAGAAACCTCACAAGATTAAAGTGATTTTTACATTTTTAACATGTACATTTTGATGTGTTCAATGTCCTCCTTATCCATATTCACCAACAATATTTGTTTGTGTTGATACTAAACAGGCAATTTGCTTTTAGAAAAACCAAAATATCTAGGTGGCATCAGCATGTATATGCCGGAAAGATGCTTTGACAGGGTTTTCAAAATGAAGGCAGTGCCATGACTACAGACAATGGGGCCAATGTTTCTAGTAACTCCTATGTGGATATGTGTGCTAAGTGCTAAGTAAAAAAAATGTTCCACTAATGTGAAAAATCACTTTAAGTCTGGACTGAGCAGACCATATCTGAATTGTTTCTTTGATGGCAGACTGCTAAATGTCAGTATGATCTTCCCACAATGTCCTATAAAGCAGGATTAAGTGAACTTGCACAACATAAGCCTAGAAAAGAAAATGATAAAAAAAAAAATAATAATAACAGAGAACATCCTTAGCATAACCATATAGATGAGACAAGCATTGATTTGTTCATTTGTTCCCTTTGTGTGGCTGTATTAGGTTGTTCTGTCCTACGTCAGGAACGAAGCCCTTTTGAATGCCAAGCTTTAACACACCTCAGCCCTGACAGCCGTACCCGTGTGCTCTGTAGGTGCAGGGTGATGCTGCTCCACAAAGAAGACACACATGCATATATTAGCATGTGTAGATGTGCCTGGACACACACACACACACACACACACACACACACACGCCCCCTCTCTGTTACCCTGCCACAAGCCTATTGTCTGTTATGAATATTACAGTCCCTGCAGAGAGAGATGTGCTAATCTAATTAGCTGTGCAGATATGTCAGTCTGCCATCACTCTGTTTAGTGGTCATTACCTCTGCATAAGCATAGTGCTGCTCACTGTGGGAATGCATGTATGTGAGACAGAGAGAGAGGGAGACAGAGAGAGAGGGAGAGAGAGACAGAAACGGCTTGTCAGTGCAGCTGGCACTTTGTTCAGCAGGGAGCAGTGCAGCCTGTCTACCTGGTAGCCCTTTCAGACAGGAGCAGCTCCTTTGGGATCCCACAGGACCTCCCACCAGCCACACACCTGACAGGAGGGCTGTGTGATAACTCTTTAGAGACCCTATTACACATGTCTTACTGCTAACCATGCAGCGGCCACCAGATGACAAGTTTCCTACTCACTGTGTTTTATTAGGAAGATGAGGTCTGGCACATCGGCATTAGCTTGTCACTGCATATAGTGAAGACATCACATTATTGTTGGTACACCTCTGGCAAATCACACCTTGTGTATGAGTATGATTCATAAATCTACTTTAGCTTTGTTTATGAAGTAAATATAGTTCATTTGAGCCATATAGTAAATGGGACAAGTATGTGCCCCCAAAACAGTTGGATGTAACAATACTGCCATCTTCTGGGAAATTGTTGCTACTTCCTTAAGATAGCCAGACATGACCACGATGCTTTATGAACATTTTATTGATAAAAATGTATGGCTACACTTTGATTACTATTTACATCTCTCACATTGAATTATCTGAATGAGAGCATAAAAAACTTTGACACGGTTTTATAATCAAACGACATAATGCCACAATTATTAAATAACAACTACAAAGCAAAAAAATTGCAGTATATCCAGAGTAACAGGCAGACCCAGAAAAGATGTACAGGCCACAAATGTATAGGCTCCAACACATTTGTCAGTGAAATGTTATGATATTTTCATGGAGAACCATATGAGCAGCTGAGCGTTTCCTCCTGGCTACTTCCCATTACAGCAAGTGAAGCAGTGGTTTCTGCTTTGTTCAGGGCGACATCTTTACTACTGGGCTCTGGATCTGTAAACACTGAGCTGTAATAACAGAGAGGAAATTTTATTTAAATAAAATACTCTCAGAAATACAGAAGTAATGTATCCTGGTACAGCTGATCATAAAGTATCCCTTGAATTGGGCAGCAGAGTGGCTTAGCGGTCAGACTCCACCCTGCTGAAGTGTCCTTGAGGAAGAAGCTGGATTGCTATCACCTCCGTGGGTACTGTTCTTGTTGGGACAAGTAAAAACAGAAATTCCCCTACAAGTATCCCATTATGAAATACCTGTCTGAGTCAGAGTCACAGGAAGTACTGAGGTCCTTCTGTAGGTCCTCTTGAGAGTGGAAGCGTCTCAGGCAGCCGCAGCGCTGGACAGCCTGGGCTACAGAGTAGTGTGTCCGTCCAGCAGCACAGGCCTCTATCTTGGATACCCTGAGCTGCGATTGCAGAAAAAGGTGCAGACAGCTGTCGGACAACAGCAGAGGGCTCTGGACGATCCTGGAGAACAAACAGATTTGGGTTGTAGTTATTATCTGTTGCTCTATGATGTGATAAGATTTATACCTCTTCTGTCCACATTATCCACACAAACCAGCAGACATGTGGCGAGTGTTTCGTGAACAATTTGACACATTTGATTTGTCATGTCACGTTTTTATGTACCGTGTGCTGTACTATGTGAAGGTTAATCAGTTTATTGTTTATTGTGAGATGTGTGAAAATCACTCTTACTGTTCCAAGAACTTCTGAAGCCCCTTCATCCTTTCAGTGATTTGTTGGGCGTTGTTCAGGCTGAAGAAGGGGTTCTTTGGGGGCAGCTGTGGTAACTGCACCCTGCAAATGAAACAGAAACAAGAAAGTAAAAATGAAAGTAGAGGTGTACATGGTATGTTCTGATATCATTCTGGTATTTTTTCATATACATATTTCATATACTGTGAAATGGACTTACATGAGCAATGAGTTTGCTTGTAGCTTTTGCCTGAGCCACACAAACTCACTGTATCTTCTCCTCACACATGACATCTTCTTGGTGAAGCACAGGCTGTTAGTCTGAGGAGAGGAGAGGAGAGGAATTTATAATAAGGCTCACTGTTTGGATTTAGAGGCCAAACAACTTACTTTCATCTTTATACTTACATGTAAACAAATTTCATAGTCCATAAAGGCGTGCCAGAAGTCATTCTTTTGTATCCGCGGATCACGCACCCAGACGCTGATGACTTGCTGCATGGGGAAAGGAGGCGAGACACTGCGGCTCTGAACAGAATGCACCGTCTGATGAAAGAATAGAAGTTTTTATTGGCTGTTACAGGAAGTACAATCATCGCCACACCAAAATGCAGGATAGGAAAACCCCACAAGTACCCTTTATTTCTCCAGAAAAAAGAGAAGTTGTCTCTTTTTGCATAGTGTTGTTTACGGCAGTACTCTCCAAGGATTTCAAGCCCCTGAACTCAAAGTGTAGCATGTAATATTCAAAGGTCCCTTGTATTTGTTGAAGTTTTAAACCACAGTCAAACTCATGAACAGCTCGTCAGTACTTGATAATAATAAGTAATGATTTCAGACTTACCCGAATCACCAAGTTATCATTCACTTCTTTCATCGTCCAAATTCTGATGCCACAAGTTTGAGTCTCACAGTCAACTCAGTATGGTTGCACTCTTAAGCATAGCACCACTGCATTTTATTCCGCTGAGTTTTATTGTCCTAGAGCAAAGGTTTCAAAATGAAGTCACAAGGATTATATAACACCCTCACCATAGCTGCTGCTGCAACAAAAAACTGATGAGACCATATTTACAACAAAACCACCTGCTGACTACTGCATAACAGTCTGAGTTCTGCTGTTATCACATGGATCGACATGTGCGTATCAAATAAGCTACTGGGCTTCTCATGGATGGCTTAATTGCTTTATTAGTGTTTTTATTTCGAATCCGATTTCCTCTGTAGGAGACACACTAGGGCTAAAGTACCGGGTTTCACATTGATCATTTGTTTCACTGTGGTTTCCATTCAGATGATTCAGCATGTGACAAATGTAAAGTCAAAAATGACAAGAGTAAAGGGTACAGAGTGTTTCCTTTATTCACAGGGACTTCACAGATCCATGGTCAACAGTTACAGTAACTCAGTAGCAGGTATGTTTTAAGAGGTTTAAGGTTCAGCTGATTGTCCCATAACAGTCTCGTCATGGGAGATATGTTACGTCAGGCCAGTGCCATCAGGATACGTTTCAGGCATCAAACAAGGGCCTACAGAATAACTGGAAGACAACGCCCAGGATAACTGGACAGTCTCAAATCTAAAGTGCTACATTTACAGTAACAATCCTGTTAGCTGCTGTAGGTGCACATAAAGTACACTTTTTACAAATCTCAAAAGATTTGCTCCTCAATGTAAATCTCAATAGATTTCAGAAACATGAACCCTTGCTGAATCATTTTGCCAGGGCATTACTTTGGGGAAAGGTAAATGACCAAATCATTTTTATAAAATTGAATGAGATCTTTCTTGTTATCGAAAAAGATAGGATGGAGCAAAAAAAAAAAGATTTGGTAAATAGCAGCTGACTGGAAATATGGAAAAATATTTGGTGGGCAACATTTTGAAATAATCTACATCAACCACAAGGGTCATACAGGGACACAGTGAGATACAGTAAGAGGTTTGGCTATAAACACCTCACACAGTACAAGTTCAAGCAACATACATGTTCAACAGATCTACAACAAGCAGCTCTAACCAAAAGGGTAGAGGGATTGGAGGTATGGTTTTGGCAGTAGTTCATTTACTCTGCCTACAAACTATTCCTATATGAGTATATTAGTAAACCATGGGCCACTCCCAGGGGAAGATCTCCGTAGCTAAATAGGACTATAAATAGTAAATTACTATGTGACAATAAGTCTGAAAAACAAAACGCACGCCCACAGTGACTGTCTGCTACATGATGAGACAAGACCAAAGCTGCTACAGGTTAGTTTGACCCCTACTCACGTGTTCTACACAAGGTTAGTTTTAGTCTCCATCATGTTCTCCACAAAGGCACCGTGACCTCATTGAGCACCACAGGATCAGGATTGAGGGCACTTAAAATTCATCCCCACCGAGGTTCTTGCGCCTGCCAGAATTCGTAAATCTACCACCTGCAGCAGGACATCATTTCACACAGTGTGCCTCTAATGTCAGCTGAAGGAGGGCACTTGATGGAGGTTAAACTAAGCTTCAGATCTGAACACAGCTGTTTATCAGTTCACCTCCATGCTCTTGTACACACCCCATAAACACACGCACACACACACACACACACACACACACACACACACACACACACACGCACAGAATTGCAGTGGCCATTCTACCTGACCTTTCTTTAATGATATTAACAACACATAATAAGAAACTTTATGATTTTAAAACAGGC
>CABFOQ010054321.1:17338-41989 GCA_900660455.1 Gephyroberyx darwinii
ACACACACACACACACACACACACACACACACACACACGCACGCACGCACGCACACACACTCACACGCACACACACGCTTCACTGCTCCTCATCTCCACAGTGCCAGGTGAGCTTCTGCTCGTAGAAGTCGATGACCACCTGGGGACACCTGGCACTGGCCTCACGAGCCGACAACAGGGCCACATCATCGGAGTTCTTCCTGTAGGGGAAACACAAACACAGTGGACCAGGTGAATGAAGACGGGAGCCTCCTGGGTCAAATGCCATTGTTTTCCCCTCATACCTGTCACTGGATGAAAAGTGTCCAAATAGCAACATACACTCTTGCCAGGTCAGAAACGCTGAATGAGTTATTCTTTGGGATGGGCTGAGGTACTGAACAGCTTCGATTTAGACCATTTTTACCATTACAGTCGATCATTACTGAGGTTACACAAATAAAATAACAAATATTCTGAATTATTGCTGTGACTCGCCATACATACAGTAATAAAGGCTATCATTACTTCAGTGCATTAAAAATGTTTTACATGTGTCATCACACAAACTGTTCTCTGTATCCAGTCAACAGCTGGGGCTCATTCAAGGACAGAAAAAAAGAGGAAGTCGTAGAGTTACCATTTGACTAGGAACATGAGCTCTCCCAGTCTGTCTGTGGAGCCGATGATGCACTCAGGCTCGGGGTAAGTCTCTGACTGCTCATTTTCTGGCTCAAGGGCATCACCGTCCCTCTGCTCAGTGTAGGCCTGCTGCTGGGACTGCACACAAGAGCAACAGCAAGAGGAACAGCAGTTAGAGATCTTCAAAGTCAACGTCAGCATCAAGCCTCACCACAGATGTGGCATTTTTACTGTAACACACCCCCATTACACAAACGGAAATGTAACTGCTTTCACTTCCAGAAACACAAAGAACATCTTACCAAGCCATTTCTTCTCACGCTCTTAAAATCATGTTTTATATAAATCTCAAAATCTGCCAACAAGGTGAGATTATTCCCAATGCAGTTTCAGGTCAAGAATTTTCAAGAAATTAGGTCGTCATCGTTCCACTAGTAGATATTTTTACTATAAGAAAAAATTTAAGATTTAATACTAGATTAATGGACTTGTGAGAATGGATATTGGCAAAGATGCCACCAAACAAATCCCTATATGTTTACTGTATTGGCAAATGATTAACTGATTCTGACTTGTTTGTGGCCATAAGTCCTTTAGCATTTTTATTGCTATTTTCTAGATGTTAGCCTGTGCTCAGAGTTTCCTGCTGCAAATGTTGACCTAAATCTGGCTACTGCAAAGCTACATAAAAAATGAGTAATTTGTTTTTATTCATTCAAATGTAGGTGCGGAAGTTCAATGAATGATATGGAAATAACATGCAGTTACAGACTTTCCACCGCCACATTTCTCACACACTCACAATTTCCGTCTCCTGCTCAGCCAATTCTTCTTTGGGGATAAACTCGGGCTCTTGTGCTTCAGCGTCCTCTTCCTCATTCTGCTCATACAGGTGGATGTTTTTGAGAAACTCTTCAATGAGTTCAGGGCAGTCTAAATTGTCCTCTGGTTCCCAAGTGTTGTCAGCACTAAAAACACAACAACAAAAAGATATTAAAAGGAATATTACCAGCATAATGAAGATAATACATTTTCGTACTCGCACAAAAATGTACAGAACTTATTCCTCCTTACTCTGTGAAGCCTTTCCACTTGAGGAAGTATTCCACTCTTCCATTAAAGACTCTTCGACGGATTATTTTTTCCACCACAAATTCCTGGACAACTGTGGTCTCCTCTGTCTTCCTCTGTTTGACAGTCTGTTTCTTTCTCATCCTACCACACAAGACAAAAAAAACCCAGGTGATTTCCAAACTAGCTTTGTATCACGCCAGGCAATACATAAGCACATGGATGTATAACAGAAAGTAATCTACCTCTTCCCTGGTAATCAGAAATAACAACACTTTTAGTTCCCCCTGCTGCTGATATATTTGCAGAACAACATGGCAGTGGTGAATACTGTGGTGTGCCCCTTCAGACAACGAGCCATCCAGACTTATTATAGCGCTCCACCTGCTGTTTCATTCGGAAACACATATTACTACTGCAGATCAAAAATTGTAACACCTTCTATGTTGACATCTGTGTTGTTTAGCTTAGAAACACAGTGTGCAAACAGCAGCAGTAAAAAAACATTGACGAGAACCTGTCTGAATGATGCACGGCACGCTATGATGAACAATATGCACGTACGCTCTCGCTGTTTACTTTATCTCGGCGGACAGCCAACTGCGGGGTTGTTGTTTTTGGAGCTTGTCGGGTAGAAACTACGCGCACACAACGCCTTCGGTGTTGTTCTGTGCGCAAATGTATCGGTCGGCGTGTTTACATTAAGAAAATAACTTTTCATGAATGACTTCAAATTAAAGATGGCCGTGGATGCTCGGAGGAAGTGGTTGCCAAGGGAAAAGGTCATGCCAGGAAAACCGGGAGGAGACGACGGGGACGCGCACGTCGCCGACCAATCACAGAGCAGTCCGCTCGTCCGTCCCGTCCAGTGGTCCGGAACAGCCCTGCCACCCATGGGCGTCATTTGGGTATGGCAGGGTGTGGGCACTCGCCATGTCTTAGCCGCAAATTATTCCAGATCAATTTATTTGGAACTCTTATCTAAGAAAACAAATGACATCAGGGAAGAAACACAGCAACCATCCCCTCTAAGCTGTCTGCGTCCATAATAATAATAATAATAATAATAATAATAATAAATAATAATAACACTATCTTGTCAGTCATCAATAATTGCTCAACTTGTCCCCAGAAATATAGTTGATAACATCCTGTTCCAAAGTTTAGGTGCCAAATGATATTAGATGCAAGGACTTAGGTAGATAGAGATGATCTACCTGCTCCTGATATCATGTGCAATTCGATGATTAGGTATAATAATTATAAAACTCGGGACTTCTTTTCTAACAGTAAAGATGTGTCATTTATTTGACTGCACAGGATTCAGTGCATGCTGCTTAAACTACAGAAAGATACTTGATAATTAGTAATAATAATATAATAATAATAATTGTTATTATTGTTGTTATTATTGCTGTTGTTATTATTTTGTATTGTTATGTTGTATTTGACGGTTAGAATACTTTGCCAGAACCACTGATTATCAAATGTGGTTTCACGGAGAAGATCTTCACTCCAGGACCTCCTGAACTGCACTGAGAAGAGCACAGAAAAACAACCGCTGGAGGATTTGATTGACAGCTCTATGTTAGCCAATGAGAAGAGCCAAAGCTGCTGATTGGCCAAATTAAGCACCACTGACATTCTTTCCTCTTTGCTCCGGTTTTACCATTTTCCACAAGTTATTCCATAACCGTGTTATAATGTCCCACTAGGTGACGCTGCTTGTCTGCATTCAACTGTTAGATTCAGCAAGCTGGAGCTCAATTAACATCTGAGAGTGGATATGTGCTTGAAAAGTCATAGTCATAGCTGGAAGGAGGATTCACATAGGAAATGTCTCTGATGCATTAAATCCTAATGCCTGTATTATATAACATTGTTGTTCATGAAATGTACTTCTTATACCAGCATCACGAAACAGCACCAAAAGAATATAACATGCCAGTGGCGGCCTTCACAATCTGAGAATGAATGCCTCAGTTTCACATCCCAGCCATTTTCAATGAGAAAACACTTGGGAGGCCCAGGGGATGTGATTAAAAGTGGCTCCAGTGGAAAGGCTGGCAGGCGGCTGCATGGAAGATGAATGTGGTGTGTATCGTCTCCAGACCAGGAGCTTATTGATCACAGTCTCAAATGGGATGGGATACAGGACTCATGCAGGTTGCAAATCAATGCTTGGTCATTTGGACCTGCCACATATGCTCCATCCAATTCCCAGTACAATGGTAACTTCACATAGGAGGTAGACTGATGATGGGATCGCCAGGAATTGCAGGTTCACCACTGACAAACCCAAGGTGGTGAGTGTTTTTTCTGTGATTAATTATTAAGGCGATATTGGAGATTCTCAACAACAAAACACTGTTTTCTTTCTTTTCTCCTCAGCAGCTCTCATTGTGAACAGACTCCCTTTCCCACAACAACTTCTGTTAAAGCTATTAGAGAAACCTTTTCCCTTGTGTTTTGAACTGTTTTCTGCTTCCCCAATATTATGGAAAAGGAGTGTTGAAATTTGTGATCATGTTTTTGAGCATTTTTTGAAAATCTTGGTGTTCTTGTCCAATTTCTTTCCAGTTTCATTCTGCATTCATTCAGCACCGTAAGTACAGTTTTCACACTATTGCAGAATTTTCAAGATGAAAAATCAGCAAGGTTTTTCCTTTGTCTGTTTGAGTTTTGATCATATACATAGATATTCATCAGCCAAAACAGTATAGCAAACATTTTCCCACAGAGAATCACATCAGCCTTACATTACATCTTAACCTGCATGTGTCAGAGTAGCTCTCCCCCCTGACTGGACCCCAGAATCCAAGGGAAGACGTGTGTGTTGGTTATCTGCCATATGACCCACTGTTGCCCTCTGACCCCTGCCTGTTAGCCTGTTGGGGTTTTAGTAACAGTTACCATAGTAACTGCACTGCTAGCAGGGTCGAGTTGTCGCTGTAGGCGCAAGAATGGCAGTAATGCATGCATGAAGGTCCTGTCTGGGCGTACTACTCTGCTACAGTATGGATCATTTTGGTTTCTGTTCCCCAGACTCTGGGCAAAGATCGTTGCACCACAGTTTGCAACCTTTTCAAGAAAATCTTTTCTTACAGTTATAATGCCATAATATATAGTATATATTGTGTTGAGTATAGTATATATAGTATATACTCAAGTTTATTTGTATTATTTTTCCCTTGTCAATTAACTTTACCTCTAAATGTTTTTTAGTGTATCAGAAGCCAAACACCATGGGGAATGAATGGTGCTACATTGTTTAATGATTACGAAACATTGAAAACAAGAAAGTGACAGCCTGAAGGAATTCAAGAAATCTTCAGATTCTCTTGAGATGGAGCTGATGTTAGATAGAACATATTTATTTAATGCACGTGTTTGTAGCCGACCAGGTTAAACAGGAAGTGAATAATGAAGCTCAAAGTCATTTGAAGCATTTCTTTATGCTTAAAACCAAAGAAACTGAACCCAAGACCGACCAGGGCACTAAAAATGAAATACAGATGTTAATAAAATGAAGTGCTCCAATGTCCAGGGTGAAATGATAGATCACTGTGCGCCATCATCTCCCTGAATCTGCTCAGCACATTCCCGGGGCCCGCTGTGAATGTACCACTCATACAGAGGGCCCTTAGAGCCACCCTGTCAGGTAGAAATGAGTCCAGATGGCTGAATCCTGCTGGGCAAGGCTCTGGATGAAGTGAGTGGTAGTCTGTGTGGCTCAGACCAGGCCTGACTGGACCCTTCACACACTTGGTCCCTGGTTCCCTCAGCATCACCCTGCGGCTCTCAGGTTACAGCCAGACCGAGGACACCCGCGTTAGTCCTGTTATTCTTACAGAGCCTGAACCTGGTTGGATAAAGAACAGTGTTGAGTTGTCTGACAGTGAAATACTTAATATTGATGGTGGGTTGGTGTGGGAAGGTGATTTACATGAGGTTATTATTGATTGATTATATTTTTACACTGCTTTCTTCGTGATCATTACCCCAATCCAAATACACACACACACACACACACACAAAAATCACATTCGGGTTAAGAACAGCAGTATCAGAGCTGAGATGCTTTACTGTCACCAGCATATTTCAAGTCACATAACGAATCAATCTGGTTCTGCTGTGGCTTCGTTACAAATACAGTTTATGTGTTATATATGAACCCGACTGTGGCAGAAAGGAAAGTGAATTTTCATTCAGCAGGGTAGCAGACCACCTGGATTTGCTTCCAGAAACCTGTCTCCTGTTTCAGAGCACTTATAGCACCCCTCAGAAACATTTCTCTCAGTTATTCTATACCTCAGCCTGGCATGGAGAGCTCGAGGGGGGTGTGGGGGTGGAGTTACTCATGATCTGACGTGGTAGGAATGTGTTTTCCCAGTATTCATTTTCACTTCAGGTTTCACTTAGGTAGATTTTCACTTCAATTGTCTAATGTCCACATTTAGAGCGCTGGCTTGCCACATTAACAACAAGAATTATGAGTTCCTCTTTCCAGAAGGGTCAGAGGGCAGGTCAGCCATTTGCAGTGCACCTACACCAGATAAGTGTTCGAGGATGCTTTTGACGGGCATGAATACTGTCTGTCACAGTATGACCTGACCTATGTATGGTCTCTCTTACCAGCAGGCCTCCCTACTATGGCAGAACCCTGATAGGGTCACAGGTTTGATCCCCATAACAGCCTGAGTCCATCCCTATTAGAGTGTCCTTATGTGGAATCTGTCAAAGGGGTGCTGTAAATGGTTGTGTGTGTGCTCTGACCCCTTTGGTGACATGCATACATGTGTTGACAGCGTGATATGTAAAAAGAGCAAATTCGGCACTAATGTGCTCCAGCTGACCCCTCTGTGGCGAGGAGGTAGCAGTGACTTATAGATGGCTATAAAAATACAAACATTGTCATACTTTTTACTTTATACTATCAGGATTTAAAGTTAAACATGAACTGCACATCATAAATAGTTTTCACAAATTAAAACTTGTTGAAAACCATTTAAAATTGATGAGAAGAGAGTGGAAGAGGATGTTTTGAAGAGTGGAGGAGCCTGCAAGAAGGAATTATTAGACTCGGTTTGGCTGACGACAAAGTTTCAGAACGGTTCTCGTCAGACAGTGGAGGTGGTTTTGTTCCCAGCACAAACAGGTGGTGATTTCATCCCATATGCCTCTTGGCTGGGTAGTTTCCGCTCCACAACATGGAGACCATCAGATCCTGTAACAGTCTGATTGACAGGTGAATGGCACCAATGAGGAACAACCCTCTCTACCCGCGGGGCCCAATGTAGCTAAAAGTGAATGGATAAGAGTAGAAGGGAGAAAGAGTGTCTTTGAACCTTAAAAGACTATTTTCCCCCTTCTTCTTCTTCTCCTTTTCTCCCAGTCTTTCTGCGTGCCATTCTCCCTGCTTTTCTTTCTCCTCTCGGTGCGGGTGTTTTGTTCTTCTGAATTTGGTGGCTGATGGAGCTAGTTGACTCGGGGCGTCAGGCAGAGAAAAAACGTGAGTAATGTTAAATTAAGTCCTTTCAGAGGCACAGGGAGGAATGTGTCAATCAGTTCACAGGCCTGGTTTTGTCTGTAGCTTTTACGGCAGGGGGGTAAGGTGATGGGTGGGTGGAAAGTTAAAGAGAGAGAGAAAGAGAGCGACAGAGAGAGACAGAGAGAGAGTTGGGATAAAGGAATAAGTCTGAACTCAGTACCAATTAGTTCCCCTGCCTATGAACTCCCTTTTGAGATGCAGGGTTGTTTCCAGATGAGTCCAAAACTATTCTAAACCTTACATTTAATAAAAGGTTAGCCAAGGTAATACTGACAGCCCAGCTGAACATGTTGTCCTGTGAATGAATAAAAGATCAAACATACAGCATATGTTTGTACTGACACAACATTATGACAATATAAGTATACACTCTTTTGAACATCATGACATTGATTCAATTCATATATTGTTGCATAACTCCAATTTAGGTATTTTTTGTGTTTTTATTTGATTTATTATTTGGTTTTATCGATTATTTTATTTGGTCCTTTGTCAGTAGAGCAGGTTTAAGGCCCAGGAAAGCCACTCCATTTCCATGATCAAATTTTAAAAACACATCTTGAGTAATCTTAAAGTACTGTTTTTTTCTCATTGCCTGAAAAGTTGACTTGGCTTTGAACACTAGCAATATTTAGCAACAGAGTAAAGTGGTATTTTTTAAATGGTATTCTTGATTAATAGCAGTGCTTTTTTAACTGTAATTTGACATGAAAACTCAAATACTAACAGGAGTTCGGTAACTTGATGGATTGCTCTGCACTAGTTACTCAGAGTGATGATCGGTGCTGTCTACAAGGAGGCTGTTTGCTTTCTTGCAGCCTGTCTTTGTCACACATCCCCTTCCATCTTGGTTTCTCTCACCATCAAGTGTTCCCTTTCACAACTGCCAGTCACCATCCAGTGAACCAAAAGAGAGACCCCCCCCCCCATTGACTTGGTAGGCAGGGAGAGATAAAGTGACAGAAAAGTGACAGACAAGGAGCAAGGAGAAAAGAACAGCTTCATTTACAATGCTCACATTTGCCACATAGCATTAAAGTCATTGCTGGTAAAATAGTGTCAGTTTGATCTTTACTCAAAAGATTTATTGATTTATTGTTTCTCTATGAATGATACATACAGCTGTTCATTCCAGAAAATTATTTCTAAACCTTACAAGAACCATTTCTCATTGTATTAAATGCAGCTGTGCACTACCAACAGATTTGATGTATAATCCTGTAGGGATTAATTGCATGCATATGAGTTTTGTACACAATGGTCACCTAATGTTCAGCAAGGAGACAATTTGGACAGTCGACTTTGTGTGTTGAGAAGACCTTTGCCTGTTTGTCACTGTGCAGCTGCTGTCTGCTGTCTACCCTCATCGTGTGCAGCTCCACAACCCACCGAACTCAGTCTGTTGACCTCTCACTCTTTCTCTCCTTCACAGCTGTGGGCTTTGAACTTTAGATCTGCTCCACATCCAATCAGGATTTCCTTACCCCTTGTTTCCCCCTCTGGCTGTAGGAACTGGTCCATCTGCAATAAAACCCTCTGTGCCCACATGTCTGGAAACAAGCTGTCCCTGGACTACAGAGGGGTTTGCTTTCCGGGTCCTGGGAATCTGAAGCTTTGCTTCCTGGGCCAAAAATACTCAAGAGCCCAACCTGATTGTTTTATCCCCTTTGACCATGACCCCCATTTCATCTCAGTCTTGTTTTTTCCTCCAGCGGCCCCATGCCATCTGCAGGCTAAGTGCTCGCCGTAGGTTCCAGCATGAGCACATGGTGGGACTAACCAACTCTTCAGGCCTGCCTGCCTGTTTGCCATGTGGCAGAGAGCAGTTTAAGCAAGTTCTGCCAGTAATAACCCTGCAACTGTTAACAAAGAGACAGGAACACACTGTGGTGAAGCCTGGCTAATTGATAGAGACGGGTCACAGCTATTGACAGTCTATTCCAAGAAACTAAAAGTCACATTAACTTATGGTTTACGACAATTACCTCAGATTAATGAATTGTTAAGTTGTACTTGATTTTGCAGAGACACAGTAGCAAATGTGTCCAAAAGGAACAGAAGGTCCTCGGTTGGAAAACTGTGATCGCCAATATCTATCCTAGTTGTCGTGTGCTTGAACAAGATACTGAAAACCTACCTGCCCAAAGGGCTGCACCTGCACTCTGATACCTCTGGTGAAGTGAATTGTGAGTGGGAGTTACATGAATGTGTGTGTCTCAGAGAGAACAAACTCCTGAATGTTTGGGAAGTAACATGGGAATTAAGCAGTCTAAATTCCTGAAAAAATAGAAAGATATGTAATGTTTGTTCTACATTTGTGGCAGGTTTCTAAGCTCTTTCCTATCAAAGCCACCACTGTTCATATGCAACACAGCTCTTCCTGAAGTAGACAACCTCATACTTGCCATGGAACAGTTGCTGGGTGTGAAAATTTGTTTCCATGGCTTGCTTTTTATGCTTTGGTGCAGAGCGTTGAAAAACCACAACCACCGCCTTCCCTTGAACAACTGCCTGGACCTGACAAAATGTGAAACTGATTTACATTGTCCATCCTCCAAAATGTCTTTTTCAATTTTAATCCTATCAAGGGCTAATCTGGAAACTGTTACTCAGTGTGTCCCGAAAATAAATTGTTTGCAGCTGAGAATCCAACTTGAGGTAAGTCAAGAGTGGAGGAGGGGAAACTCTTGGGGAACAAGTGGCATATTCCCTTCTCTGAAATGCCATGTTTAGGCTGATGCACAGGAAACAAGCTCTTACCAGCCAGGAAATGAAGTGGTAAGCACAGGCCGGCTTATATTTCCCCTGCTGCTTTCAAATGGGCCTTGTTAGTGTGGAGACACCAGGGCCCCAGCTTTTGTTCACATTGAGCCAATGGTAAACAACACTGCAACATGTTTAAAAGACGTTAAGTACTTGTGATGGCTGAGTGCTGTGCTGCCATGAGGTCTTGAGTTTCTCAGACCTTCATGCTCCCCATCCCCCTCGTTCTCTGGAGGGGAACCGAGTCAATGCCCATGATGTGAAAGAGCTGAAACAAATCATGTCCAGTGAGGAAAAAGACTATTTAACTCAGTTTAGTATCCATTGGAAATATTTACTCTCTGCTGTTACCCAAACCACACAATAACTTAAAATGTTTTACTGGTGAGAATATAGCTACATTTTTGAACATTTGTTTTTTTATTTGTATTTTGTCTTTATTTAAGTTTGTACTTAATCATTATTATTTCCATGACAAGGCTCCTGCCTTGTTCTTTGTCTGAGAATGTAATACAGGAAGATATATCCATAAATCCATCAGACATCCATTACCATGGTAGATTAAATATGACCATTCAGGGAAAACGCTGAGAAAATACCCATGATGGCTTTTTATGTTGTGAATGCAAAGATCTGCAGGACTTAGGTATGCCCTCTCCCAAAGGAAAAATCTTTTGCTCAAAGTCGTCTTTTCTTTATCTCCAGGGAAATATCAATTTTGTCTCATTTTGTGATCACCTTCATCTGAAATATTTCTCCTAGAGAGAGAGAAAACAGAGAGAGAA
The DNA here is from genome assembly GCA_900660455.1 of Gephyroberyx darwinii. NCBI lineage: Eukaryota > Metazoa > Chordata > Actinopteri > Trachichthyiformes > Trachichthyidae > Gephyroberyx > Gephyroberyx darwinii. The sequence goes on from CABFOQ010054321.1 coordinate 28,130, forward strand.
AGGATTCTTTTTTTCTTTTTTTTTTTAAGATTATTTTTCAGGATTTCTTTTTTTCCTTTATTTGATAGTTAGCAGTAGAGAAAGACAGACAGATGAGAGAGGAGGGATGACATGCGACATCAGGACATGTGACATAAATAATGGTAATCATCTATATGGCTGCTGGCCACATGGCTTCAATTGGAAAATGCAACAGTATTGAGTTTTCTTTGACATCTTTCTCTAAACTCATGGTTTCATATTCAGGAAAGTTAAATCAGACTTATTTGAGATCATTTGGAGGTCTCTTGAGCTTTTATGTGGTTGTTTCTTCTGAGTTGAATTTGAGAAACAGGAGAAAATGCCTTTAGTCTCATCTTAGTCTTAAAAAGACTCAAAAAAGCTTAAAGCTCATTTGTGTCTAGAGACATAAAAGGTATATTTATATGAAATGTCTTTTTGGATTGTGCTTTCTTATGGGCTATCACCCAACGATGACTAGTCTGTCTTGGTAACAGAAATGTCTGCTCTGCCTAAGCTGAGGAAAGGAGAGACATTTAGTGGTAAAAATGTCATCTTTATTCCTGTTGATTTGTCAGTACATGATAGTGAGATAGCTGGCTTACAAATCCAATTTTGACCTGTGTCAAAATAAAGATTAAAATAAGATTCTGAATCGGGACTGTCATATCTTCATATTTTGATTTTATTTTATTTTGTCTCATGCTTTTTTTTTTTTTGCCAAATAAGGCCTTCACAGAAATGTGTGAACAACACATAAATCAATTCTGTGAAGTGCCAACCAAACAAAATAAACAGCCACTTATGGAATAAGACTAAAGGATCAATTGATGGGCTAGTGTTACACTGACCGGTGTGGTCCAGGGTCACGTTGACTCAGGGTGATGAAAACGCTGTCACAGCTGCCAGCAAAAAGAGGGAATAAAAACACAATATAGAGGCAAGTTGAAGTTGACTGAATTCTTTTGAGAGTGGTTCATTTCTAGATGACTGAGTTCAGATAACCTTCAAACTACAGTGAAGTCACTAGTTTTTGTCGAAAATGAGAGAAGATTTGAAGTAGCACCACTGGCACAACTGGCTCATGTAAAACTCAATGGAGAATCAATTGAAATAATATGGCGATAACTGGGACAGTACTCACTATGATTTTCAGGAGATCAAAATATATTTTCTGTTTCAGAACCAATACAACTATTATAGAAAACCAGTTTGGATGTAAAAGTTTGAACTTTTAATGTGTCCACAATTTCAGTTGTCATGTTGCTGCACACTGGTAACATTTTTTAAAATTTAGTTTAGATGATTTAGTTTTGGGTCTCTGGTTTCCAGCTTTGTAAGAGAGCTTTGTGAGTTGTATTCCCCTTCAGGGTCATGTTTGTAAAGGTCAAATCAGCCTTCAGGACAGTTCCACGTTAAGTCAAGTGACTATATTAACATATTTTCTATCGCAGCAATGCTTCATGTAATCAGAAGTGACTTTTTAATCAGAGTGAAAGAAAGATGACAGGCGACACAGGCTTGTGTAGACAGAGATTTCCTGTTTGCGTTCATATGTGCTCCGGTCAGAGTCGGCTCCATGCCCACACAAACACAAAGCTCCTGCTGTTCAACGTAAAGGACCACCGCTGTGTGAAGATCTGCCATGATGACTGCTAGAACTGATTCATGGCGTGAGGCTCGGGGCTAAGTTGAAGTCAATATAAACAATTACAGATGAGTTCATGTATTTTGAGTAAGTGTGTGAGAGAGAGAGAGACAGAAACAAACAGAGGGAAAGAAAAATGCTGTTGACTGATCTGGGATTTGAGCTCACTTTACACGTTTGCAATGTTTATAATTTCTCCTCACAGGCAAACCATGACGACTGTGCGGGTGGAGGCCTGGACCTGTGCTGCTTGTGTGGCTGGTTATGACGTGCACGCTGTGTACTCCTTGGGGTCCCTTAAGGCTGAAATTCATGATAAACATTGCAGCAGCCCTGGGGCTCTTGGAGAGGAACAACACCAGAGTCAGGCAGGGACACTGGCACGGTAACTTGTAACTTGTAACTTGTGAACAGTTTCTGGTCATTTTAATAAAACTATATCCATGCACGTTTTAGCCAATAAACTCTGACAGGGGAAGAGAGGCAAATTTGTTAGAAAATGTCTCTTAAAATGGATCTCTTGTTGAATAATGGAGTGATCGGTTAACACACAGTTAACACACGTAACTCCCTGCGTTTGCAAATGAAATCCAAAGAGTTCAGTCTCTGCTTCTTTATTTACTATTAAGAAACCATTCTGATGAAGGTTTGTGCTCCATACCGATGCTCCCACAGAGACAAGGTCTATGGATTGTGCAGCCTGCAAATGGTGATATTCAGAAGACTTACTGATAAATTCAAAGTTTCTGAACTTCTTTTGACCGTCCCTGAAATAACTATTGACTGAGCAGAATTTTTTTTATTTCTGTAACTACTAATTAATGGTTAGTTTTGCATGAGTCCATCTTCTCTGTGGTTGATTCCATCTGTTGGAGAAGAGGTTAGAAGTTGACTGGCAGAGGTCCTGCTCTCTGAGAGTTAACGGCTCGCTGGAGGGGGCTTGTTTCTATCAGGGGTGAAATACCCGCCCGTCCATCACTCTGACAGGACTGACATCCATTCAGCCAAACCAGAGGAGTTCCTGCCAACAATCAAAGGGCTTTTCATTGAAGGAATCCAGCTCTGGCCTGTCATCAGGGAGGGGCGTTCCCAGCTGTCAACAGGATAGGGGTCCCTTTTGGTACTGCCCTCCCTCTTTTCAAAGTCTCTGGTCAATTCCATGGCATTGGTCAAGAGCACATGCTCCACCTTCTCTCTCTCTCTCTCTCTCTCTCTCTCTCTCTCTCTCTCTCCTGTCTCTGCAAAACCAATTTGTCTTTGCAATTCAACTTTGAGTATTACACAGTTAGTTTTTTTAAGTTTGCTGTTTACATGTAAGAGCTTATGGTTGTAATTTCCCAATCAACTTGATTTCCATAAGTATTCTGTTGAGGATACTGATAACTTGCTAGTCAATAATATCAGTGCTGTTCCTCACCACTGGAGGGAGCAAAACTAAAATAAATGTCAAGTAGCAGCAGGGTTGATAAAGGTGGTAAATTATTAAACATTCATATTCATTCATACACTAAAAGAACTTTATTAAGTCCATAACTATAATAGCAGCTCTACTTTCCTGTCACAAAACATAAATATCCTCATTTCAGCTGCCTCAAATGACTTTCTTAATCTTGGATTACACTTTCCTTGACGCTAATTCCCCACCCCGCGAAGCTTTGTGTCTCAAAAAATAAATTAACTCAAAGTAAACAATTAATTTGTAAAGGATTTGCTCAAGCTGTCTATCACACGTATTCAGTGAATGCACTTTGAAAGGATTTGCATAAAAAGACTTAAAGTATTAAAACAGTTTTTGTGCCAGTTCCAATTAGATGGTCTCAGAAAAACCTCCTCAGGGAGATGATTACTTGCCCTTTACCGAGGAGAGGGTCACCAGTGAACATGTTCATTATAACACTTTTCTCTACTAACCAACTCTACTAACAAGGACTCATATTTCTGTTGCTTGAAGACTCTTTTACTCCAACACACTTCCAGTGCTGCTGTGCATCCATGGAAAGAGATACTGTGATGTTGGTACTGCTCTTCATCTTCATCTTCCCAGAGGCCTATACTGCTTTATGGACCGCATCAAGAGCAAAAGGAAAGCTGTAGCATCCTGATATAATGCTTCTTTGTTTAAATCGTATTGTAACTACACCAATCCGATACATGATATTAATTCCGTTTAAACACATACGCAACAAATATCAACAAGCTGTTGTGACATTTCTGTCTCAATCTGCCGCACAATGTCAGACTAGAGTGTTTTCTGTTGCTTCTCTGAGTTTACTATTATATAACCAGTGAGCTGCCTGCATGAGTCAATTATTCATGTCCATGTCATAACACTGAGGATGCTTTGATTATGACAGACAACCAGACAAGGTAGCGCAATAAATGGCAAAACGAAAACAAGCAGGAATCTCCAGGAGTGTTTGCTGAAGAGGAGCACCTTCAAATGAGCCCGCAAAGACCGTTTAAATGGTTGATTTAAAAACAGCCTCTGGCAATTGGGGAGTCATCACAAGCCTATTCCGCACAGAGGATATCTGAGTCCTGCAGCATGGGATTTGGCTCCATGGATATGAGCCTGTGATTCCACATTCACAATCAACCGCAGCCAGTTCAGAGTAGACAGAGGAGGTCAGCCACGTTTCCCCATTTCTCAGAATTATTTCAGACACACTCTACTCCCTGTCCCAGGATGAGCCTGCCTCTCCCTCGTCAAGTGGTGTTGAGTAAAGTGAGTGATGGTTCGAAGATGAAACCATACATTACTTGATTTAGTTTTGTACCCTGTCAGGACAGTCAGACACGAGCATCTGTTCTGGGCAGTCCAGACAACTTATCTGGTGACCCACAGTCATAGAGGTAAAGAGTGAAATAAGGATGAGCTATAAAGGTTCAAAGAGCTGTTTTAAAGCTGCCCTGTCTTTCTCTCTTCACTCAGAGATGAAGAACAGCACTGTTTATGTCAACAGTAAATCATGAGGTTATACTTCATAGTGACATCAGGTTCCTCTCGTCTTTTTTCTCAAATAAAGAGATGGTTTATAGATACATCTTCTGATGCAACATGGATACATATGGTGGATCACCCAGTCACCCAATAGGAAATATTAAGTAAAGGTCACCTGAATTTTCTCACAGGATACAATGTGTACTTCTGCATGTACGTATTTCTGCAATTGTTTGCTATTTTCATTTTTTCATATTTCATGTAATATTTTATTATCAGCTCAGGTGTTTGGTGTGTATTTCAGCTTAAACACTCTCCAGCTGTGTGTGTGTGGACACTTAGCTTAATGATGTGCAGGCGAAAATGTGTTTCGATGCCGTATCATAAAAGAAACATGCACATAATAATAAAATAATCACAAAGCGGACAAAGCTATCCCTAGTACATTACTATTACAGTTGTATTGAGAGTGCGTATTAATATTTATGGTCTAGTTTACACTATTGCATTTGCATTGCTTTGCTTGCCATTATCTAGTTTCTAAAAATGGATCAGGGCATTTCCTCAAGATTTACAAAGCTGCAATAAAGAGTGGTTTCATTATAAGTAGTATTAAAAACATATAACTCATTCTCAGGGGTTACCGGAGGTTAGTGAGCTCCTATTCTCAGCCTCCACCTCCTCACAAATGATTCTGTATACAAAATATGTTTATAAATATCTTATAGGTTATTAAACATTACATCGAGTCTCTTGAGGATGTTTGTTTTAACCCAGTAATTTAGCGTACTGCGTCTATTTGTGAGTCTGTACATCTGTCAGTGTGAACAGGAGTGCGAGAGATTGCATTTATGTCTGTGTGTGTGTGTGTGCGTGTGTGTGAGAGAGAGAGAGACAGAAAAGAGAAAAACAGGAAGAGAGAGAGGGGTGGGGGAGAGAGAGAGAGAGAGAGAGAGAGAGAGATCAAAGACTATAGCAGAGCCAGGCCCTGTATCAAAAATGAGGTTGGAAGGCTCTCCCTCCTCTCTATCCGCTTCTCCCTGATCATCGACCCTGAGGAGAATAAACTCAATCCATGTTAAATTATAGATTAAGGCCCAGCTCTGGCTGTGGCTGGGCGTCTGGCGGCTGTGTGCGTGTTGAACTGCGCTGAGTTTCAGACACTTCTGCTGCTGCTACTGTTGCCTCACCTCACTGCGTTATTAAAAATCAACATCAAACACTCTCCACAGATGAATAACGGGATGGTAAAAGAGACTGTATGAATATGTTAACATGCTCTCTACAATATGCCGTCTGTTCTCCTGTGGCTGTGCTTTGTTGGGAGTCCCTGCTTTGCGGATGTGCTTCTTTCAAATGGGCAAAACTTTTAGCATCATCTTTCAGGCTGTAAGTGTTTTATACAGGAGGAAATTTAGATGGACTTTGTTGCTTTGGTTTCACTTTCAGATGAAATGAAAAAGTTATGTTGGTTATGTTGGATGTGTTATTTATTTTGTCAACATTTAAGTGGGTTTTCTTGATAGCTGTTACTACGGATAAAAGGATCTTATGTTCCTCACTGAGGTCTTCAGCCAAGTAGATAGTTAGAGTGTTAAACCAAGAAAAAACATCAATAATGAAAATAACACCTATTCAGTTATTCAACAGCAAAATCCAATTCTCCATAGAAAAATCCAGCTCTGACATATGACTCTTTGCCTTTCATCTGAACAAAAGAAGAAATTACCAAGTGGGCTCAGGGTCATCAAAAAAAGCCGAGCAGCACCACATCACATTGTCTTCTAACCCATGCGGTGAACTGTTATACAATATCCACTGACCTGCTGGGCCTGTATTAAAACCCCTCCGGCACTTCATTCCTCAAGGGCGGGGAGGTGTGTTTCTCGCCTCCTTCCCTACATCTTTCTGTACATGTTGATTTATCATCTCTCCCACTTCGATAGTGGTACCGCAAAAAAAGGGGTAGATCCACCAAAACCAGGTCTCCATGGTCACAAATAAGGGACTGGCAACTGACATCATGAAAAAAGCTATTGGTGCATTGTTGCATAACTGTACATTAGAAATGGAGAATCCAGGCCTAGCTATTGAAATCACAATCAGGCAAGGGGTTGCAGTGGAATAAGCACCAATAACAGTGCACTTTTTGTTCTGTTCTGTTTTGTTAATAGGTTGGGACAGTTAGGCCGTTGAGTCAGTAACAATTAACTATGAGAAACTCTAGTCATGGAAATCACAAAGACAAAGACTGCGTACACAAACTCATAAACCACAAATCACACATGATCGGTTTCCATGCCAGGACATTTTATTCACAAAACCAGTCAGAGATAGATTTAAAATCAGCCTATCCCTTTTATAAGAAATTAAACACTTCCTTGTCTTCTATTTTGCCAAAATGCCAATCATATATCTTAATATATAGAGCCCAGTATATGAAAAATAATGAATGTATTAATTTTGATACAGTTTGTGATCAAAAATAGAGATCTTTGTCTGTTCTCAACAACAATAGTGCAGAAACAATATTCTCAGAAACATATTTCCTTTAATTTCATGCAAAGCAAATCTCATAGGGCAATCAAAGGCATCAAGATAATGGCCAGTATCTACACCAAAATAGCACATGCATTTTCTTAATCAACATATCAGCATGCTATCCAGTCTGGATTGCAAAACACTGTATTGATTAATCTCAAACAATTGACAAACAAATTGATACATATATACAGTTTCTGCTGTATGTGAACCTTGGAGCTTTTATTTTGGCATTTTTGTTACCTTTACTTGAACTGCAAATTGTTGTGGTTCTTTAAGTACCAAGTTAGTTTTCTCCATGTGATGTTAACTTTATTTTATCAGGCAAGTCCTGAGTGGTTGCAGGGGAGGGAGGTTTACACACACACTGTCACTGTTGAGGAAATATCCACTATCAGCCCAAGGATTTGAAGTGGTGACCTTCCTTACTCGATCATGGTCCTCTAACCATTGGGCTTCTGCACTCCTTAATTCCTGAAGAGATTACTAAGAGATACAAGGTTTTCATATGAAAGTAGCAATGCAGAGTATTGATATAATACATACATGCAATTCACAGAACAACGTAACAGCCAAAGGCTATGTACATCCACAAAGATTACAAATGATGCCATGCAACCAAAGAATTGCTACTGAGGTAAGAAAGCCTACGATGTTGGTAACATTCAGGAACAAGATCATGCTCTGGCCTACATTCATAATGGAAATCTACGTGACAGAGAGAGAGAAATCACAGTGATTCCTTTTTGTTCTGTAAAGGCATTCAAATGGGTTTGCATTTTTGAGGCAGTTCCCATTACAACACATTGATACACATTGATAACTTGCCCGCTTTGGTTTCAACAACGGTCTACCATTACACAACTGAGTGAAATACAGTAGATAGATAGAGAGATAGAGATAGAGATAGAGATAGAGATAGATAGATAGATAGATAGATAGATGGGGATTGATCAATGGGAACTAATCCCATGCCTGAGATTAATACTGTGACACTTGTGAAAGCAAAATATTTATCAGTGGGTGAAAACTGCAGTTCCAGTGCCCAGATTGTTGCTCATTTTAGGGTACTGCATGTGTTAGAAAATCACAGGATATGGAAAGGAACCCATGTGAGTCCTTTGGTGGATAAACTCTTAATTTACTCATTCTTGCTTTACTCCTCTGAGAGCTGTCCAGATGTCACGTTGTCAACTGACTCTTGATCATGACAGGAATCTGGGTTTGGGCTGCACCTCAGACCCTGATCACACTCAGACTTTGACCCAAACTCGGCGGTTTCACCAGACTTCAGGTTCTCTATGGACTCCAGGTGTTGATTGGTTACTGTATCTTCTCTTGACTCAGGAGTTTGACATGGTTCAGGGCTCTGATTGGACACTGAGGCTCTGCGTGTCTGCTGATAGGATGAGCAGAGCTCCTGCCACTTCCTTCGGTTGGCATCTATTCCATCGACCATGGGCTGCAACTTCCTGTTTAGTTTCACCAGTGCCTGGGAGAGACACAGTACAGGCATTTGATCTCTCAGATGCTCAGGGGAGACTTAGCAACTAGCAAATAATAATTTCACAATTATCTCAAGGGTTATTTACCTGGTAAAGGGGTTTACAAATCCCATCAATCCACTCCAGCTGTAAGGCAGGTAATTCATCTTTGCGATTACGGTCAAATATGGCCTACACAAAGGAGAGCTTCTGTTATTATCATCCACCATCGAAAACAATCACAATCTCTTTCCAAACTGCAATTTAATGCAACAGTTGTTGCATTAATTTTAGATGAAACTTTGATGGGTGTGGAGTTGTGCTTACCGCTGGAGTCAACTTTAGCTCAGACCTCTCCCTGTCACCTTGTTCAAAGAATTCACTTGTCACCAGCTCTGCAACCTTGCGATATCAATGGTAAACATCATTATCTTTATAGAAACAGTGAGTAAGATCTCTGATATCAAAACAAGGGCTCAGAGCCAGAAAGGGTGTAAGTGGAAGTGTTTTGTATTAGAGCTCAGACACAGCAGTTTTGTCTACAGTGACAGGCACTGTAATCTGGAAAGCTACGCCATCATGAGGTCCTTCATGATGCATCTATCCTGCGTTCATTCTCAACTCACTACTGCAGTGGTCACCTTTTTCAAATGTTATGAATTAAAACTAATATAGATCTAAATAAAGACTTCTGTACAGTAGTTCGCAGCATTACATCAAAATGCATTCTCGCCCTAAAATGCCACCTACATTCTCGTGGCTCCAAGCCCTCAAAACTGAAAACACAAATTTTGGAGTAGACTCAAACCTGTTTGGATATCTTCCATGGGCGAGTGACTGCACCCAGATCACATGCTGTCATCAGCATAGACCTGTTCACGGCATCAAAACTGGTTACTTGTTTTCCACAGTTAAAGTGATTTTTGAATAAGAACTTTTATTTTGTAAAGGGAGAGATACCTGAGAACTTCTCTGTGTCCTTCATCTGTCCAGCTGAATTCTCCAGACAGAACACACTCGAAGAACTTGGTCCTACGCCTTTTCATTCAGAGAGACAGTCAAGGATACAAAAATGGAAAAAAAAGAAGTGAAGAAAGCTCTATATTTCACAGAATGTACTTCAAGAAAACATTTGTACAAACATTTTGTACAATCATTTCTGCAATAAAACATGTTAACGCTACTATTTAGGTAATAATCTATTATTTCAATTTTACTATTTACCAACCATAAATCAACTCAGCTCCGGAACACTTACTGAAAGTGCAATGTGAGGTCTGTGGAGAGAATGGCCTGCTTCAATAGTTGCATCATGTTGCTATACTCTTTAGAGCAGAGGTTGGCAAAGATATTGTGACCCTGTTTGGACAAAAAAACAATAAACACTATAGAAAAAGCAAAAAAGCAGGCAAGGATAAGTAACCCTGCTGACAATGTCTTCTTTAAGACTGTATTGGTAAACTCATCGTTCACTGTCACTGGAGCTCCCATTAGCAATGTTAATTAGCAATGGGTATAGACTTTCTCTGTCCTCTGTTTAAAGAAATCGATGGAGAACACAGTGCCTGGTGATCAGACCAACATCTGACCTACACCTGAGTCAAAGCGGCCTCATTATGTCACCAATGGTCACTGACTACTGGGAGACACTGTCGCTCAGCCTGGCTCAAACTGCAAACCATGCACCCATCTGAACTAAGTTATATCAACTTATTTTATATTTATTTAGGAATACGTTTTCATAAAGGTGTTATATCACACAGTATCAACCACATCACAATTACACACTTACGTCTCAACAGTCAATGAAAGCAACCTGAGACCACATATCATACCAAATATCAGCTGATGCAGCAGTTGGGTGAGGGAGATATCTTTAATGCCCAATTGGTGAACATATAAGAAATATTGGTCTCACCTCACTCTGTAGGATCATGACTGCATGGTTGAAATGATGATGCTCCAGGGTGGCTGACGTCCCATAGAGCAATGCCAGTGCAGAACCAGTCCTGCAGGGGAAAACACAGTAGTGAAACTAAATCCAGCTAAGACATTTAGTCCCTCATTGGACCTCTGGCCCTAGTGACTTACTTGGCTTGAAAGGCGTTATTGGTGCCTCGGTGGTCCAAATCATGGCACAAACAGCCAACCATCAAAGCCAGTGTCTCTGCATCTGACAGAACATCCTGGAAGCCAGCTGTCTGCAGAAAGCAATGACATTTCTTTTTACATCAACACAAATTGTATTATGCCTAAACCTTTAAATAGTCATTCTCCACAGCCTACAGAGCCCATCTTCTTAGCAGAGGACACTGAGGTAGTCAGAAAACTTAGTGTTGTTGGGGTGCTGGGGCCACTGCTGTGAGCCATTCGGTCCTTCAACTCTATTTATTTTCCTCCTAATGAGGTTTTCATGGGAGTTTTTCCTTTTTCTCATTGAGCCTACGGTTAGGGGGTGTCATTTTTCATTTACTGTGTTAAATTTAGGCACGTGAAGCCCTTTGAGACTGTAACTGTAATTTAGTGTTATACAAATACATTTGACATGACTTGACTTGAAACTTACTGTGATCATAACAAACATGCACTGGGACACGTTGAAAGCGTGCCTCCAGTTATGATACGCGACTGTTCGATAGTTCTTCCTCACAGTCAGAAGCCAGCGGCACAAAACCTGAGAGATAAGGGACATACAGACCAGAAGCCAGTACATAAAGTGTGATGAAGGTCAAATGTCAAACTTGTAGGCACACAGAGAGCGGAAACCTCCTGGCAGAAAGACAAACAAACACAACCTCCTTGGCAGAGATTAAAATGAGCACCTATTCTGGAGTCTCACCTCATAGTCAATTTTAAACTTTTGCACGACACCAAGTTCCTGAAACATCCGGAGGGAAGCGGTGATCATGGCATCATTGTCCAAAGAGAAGTCGTTGAAGTGAAACTCATCGATGCCTAACTCACTGCTCAGGGGGATCTTGGCTGCCTTAGGGGGAGAGGCCAGAGCAGTCAATCACACCGCCTTTTTATACAGTTCAGTATAGTGAGAATGTGTATGGATTACCTTGAGTCTGTCAACTTCTACCTTGGAGCAAGTAGCATGATAGGACAGCATCTGAGAAAGCAGAAAAAATGTCAAAATAACAAGCTGATGTAACATTGATGAACATTAGACTACTGTATAATACACTCTACTTACTATATGTAGGTAGGATCAATTCTTAAAAGGACACACACCACTAATAACACTACATAATCAGGATCAAAGAGAGCACTACTCTGCTGCTGAAATCAATTTGTTGCAATATTCTGGGTTGGACTTCTGTATGTACGTCTGAGTATGGCTTGCCTTTGATGAGAGGTGAACAGCCTGCACACATGTGTTTATTATGAATTATTTAGGGTAGAGCAGCAGAACACCGTTTGCTCAGGATAATGTGACTGCTCAGGTTAGGTACAGGGCAGTGGAGCGTAATACATATGAAACCACTAAAGAGTGCTGTGTGAAGACTAGTTTTAATCCAAAGGTTTCTGTCCTCACATCCAGTGCTACAGACTGCTTGGCCCAGGTCTTCTTCACTTCATTATACATCATAGTGTTGTTGATACCAAGCCCACAGAATATCACAAATGCCTGTGTGGTGACACAAAAAGAAAAAAAAAGAAAAGGAAAGAAACAGAAGAAAAATATTATTAAACATTTGGTATGGTATGTATGTAATGCAACACTCAAACAAAGTCTTGTGTGCATAGCTGCAATCAAAGTGCAGTCAAAACAATCACCTCAAACAATCTCTGATCTGCATCATTGAAGGTCTTCCTGTCCAGGCGATTCAGAATTTGTGCAACTCCTGTGGAAGATTTATTAAATGAAATGTATGAGTGACTGCAACATAAAGACGACATTTCCAATGAGAACAGATGGCCACTGTAGGTCAACCTACCAATTATCTGATGAGTTCGATTCCAGATAGGAACACATAACACTGATCTGATGTGAAACCCTGAGGCCTGATCCGCCTAGGGAGAACAGAGAGTGATAATGGAGCGTGCATGAGAACCGTTTGTGTGTGTGTGTGTGTGCTAGGATGCATGTTACTGTATGTGCATGCGTTTGTGTGTGCACTGAACATACATGAACACGTGCATAAAAGTGCATCTATGTGTGATTCAGACTGACAGGTCCACACCTCAGCATCAAAGCGTGGGTCCTGACAGACGTCGCTGATGTTAACAGGCAGTCCTGTGGATGCCACCAACTCAGCGATGCTGTTATTGATGAGCCAATCAGAACACGACAGCTTCTCCATGCTGATGTGGCCAACAACACAAACAGGAAACAAGGCTCTCAAGAACAGGCACTTATATACTCAATACAACAGTAGTAAAATTAAGTTATGTCTAGCTATCTATCTACCTAAAGAAATTCACCTGATGTCGCGGTCCATGTTGCACAAGGGAGACATGAGCTCAAATGTCTTGGAGAACTTCACAACCTATAGCAAAGACACCTGTTACAGTGTGTGCAACAAAAGGAGGAAGGTTATGCACCAGACAGGCTACAAGGTTTTGCGCAAAGGTATGTTGTGGCAATGTATGGCTGCTGTACTGCAGAGAATGGAGTGGAGAGTGAAATCTGTGAGATAGGAAAAGCAGAAAAACTGATAAAGAATTAGAGGTTTCACAGGTGAGTGGATGTCTTCTAGGAGTAGCACAGAGCAGCGTTCACACTGCAGGAGGGTCAGGGCTCGCTGCATGATCTTCCTCACAATCTTCTCCAGGTCAGTCTGCTCCTCAAACAGATCATTGACCACCTCCAGCAGAGCCTATGGGCAGAACAAAGGCCAGCAATGACCTATGTCCCTTACACAAACACAATGTTGTCATATATATGAAAATATATCATGTTGATGGAGAGGAGGAGAATTTCATAAACCAATGTTGAATTAACTGTGTTACTCTGCAGGTATTCGGGTGTGTTTACAGAAAAATGACATCAATTGTTGAGACCAATATCTCCATCTAATCAATCATATGCTAAATATGTCTTATGTCACCTGTAATTTTCCAGTGGCTAAGAAACCATTATTCATCCTTTTAAGATACACAGTTTTTGACCTCTCACCCTAGTCCTCTCATATTCCTTGCGAGACTCCGAAAACAACTTGGCATTGGAGATCGATATTCCGCAGAATGGTAAATACATCTGCAGCACCTGACAGGAGTGAAGTAGAGTAAAAAAAAAA
>CABFOQ010054323.1:0-14359 GCA_900660455.1 Gephyroberyx darwinii
TCAGGGTAGTGTTTCTTGAAGAGGAAGGGTCAGGGTAGTGTTTCTTGAAGAGTGGGGAGTTTATTCCACCACTGTGGGTCCAGGACAGAGAAGAGCCGTGACCATGTAGATCGGCCACAGGGGCCTCTGAGCGACGGGGCAACCAGTCGCCTCGAGGCAGCAGAGCGGGGGTGTAAGGCTTGACCATAGCCTGGAGGTAGGAAGGAGCTGTTCCTTTCACTGCCCTATAGGCTAGCACCAGGGTCTTGAACTGGATGAGCTGCTACAGGGAGCCAGTGTAGAGAACGGAGAAGGGTAGTTGTGTGGGTGAACTTGGGGCGGTTGAACACCAGACGAGCTGCAGCTTTCTGAACGAGCTCCAGAGGTCTGATGACCGACGCCGGAGCACCAGCAAGGAGGGAGTTGCAGTAGTCCAGGCGGGAGATGACAAGAGCCTGGATGAGCACCTGCACGCAAAATGAAACTAATTGAAAAGTTTAGCTAATCTGTCTGGTACAAAAAGGTCAGTTCAAATGGTTCACATGTTCAAATATGCCACATTTATCTTCTTCTGTGGAGTCTTAATAATAAAATTTGTTATTTGTAGAAAGGTTCGTAAACACGTCAGATACAATTTCTAAGAAACTTCTTATATCCAGTGGAGAGAAAGTGGAATGAGAGAGGTGAGAGGAGGTCTCAAAGCGTTATTTCTCTGGTTTTCCTCTGCCTGTCTGCAGCTCAAGGATTCCTTTGGCATCCATTTGTCATGTCAAAAACTGACAGATAAAAATAAGGAGAGAAGTGTGGACAGAGGAGAGAGGGTAATCAGAGAGAGAGAGAGAGAGAGAGAGAAAGAAAGCAAGCTCACATGATAGTAAATCTCAGAAATGTCAAACCTGCAATTTGAGAAAGAGGGAAATGACTCTCATACACCCACTCTCAGAAATCTTCCCCTCATCAAATTGCATCTGGGTTTGCTGAGCTCTAAACAGAAATTGGTTTTCTGCCTTGGGAGTGATAGTGTCACTGCTGGGGCTCGTCCTGGTTGATCACATGATGAAGCTGAAATTGAAGGGTTGCTGAGGTTCATTTCGGTCAACAGGCATTGCTACGATCATCTGTTTGCTCAAAGTAGTGACTCCATTTGCTTTTGAAAGTCCTGGTCTTATCTCAGTCTTGGACCTAATTTGTAAGTGTTATTTTCAATATTTTTATGTAAGGGCTTAAGCACATATGTGTACGCACATACATTAATAGCACTATTATAGTAATTTTAAAAGTTTTGCGTATGGTATTGGTCTCAAATGAACTTTTACGCAATTTTTTCTTGGATTTGGTCTTGACACCCCTACGTCTTGGTCTTGTCTGGTCTTGGTCAACTGAGGCAAATTTAACAACTGCATACAAGAATCAAAAAAAGAGAGAGAATGAAAGGGAAAGAGAGAATGTAACCATAAAAATAATGAATAAATAGGAATTGCTGTATTTTAAAATGACAGTAATAAAAAAAAAACTGTCAAGTATCAGACTGTGTTCAATTTAATTTTCAGTTCATCCATGACCTGACAACTTTCACGGTTACAGTCTCAAAGGGCAATGCCCACATAATGAAAACAATAAATGACGACACACGACACCTCCCAACCTTGGACCCTCACTGTGACATTTGGCCCAATATCACTCCTCCCTGCAACTAACTGTTGTTTAACCAGCCCTCTCCCAATCAACTAAGGCTGGTTTCCCTGCCAGCTTGCTGCGAGTGCACACTCATTGCACATCATCAAGCTAATGTTAGGTAGATAGAGCTCACCTGTAGGCTATGTGTTTTTAAATTTGTGTTTCATGTCTTTGATGTTGACAGAAGCACAGGATGCACATGAAGTGAGCAGTGTGCTCATTTCTGAGCTTTTTTAAAATTGTTTTACAAGGAAATTACATTAGCTCCAAAAAAAAAAAAGCCCCTTAAGGGACCTGCACAGAAAAAAAAAATCTGCTGAGTGAAAAAAAACAAAAAACTCTTGCTGACATGCACTCACACAATACAGCCTGACATGTACGAGGTCTTCCATTAGTCACATGTATGATATCACTGTGTGGTGTTGGTGTTTCACATGTTTTTTTCCCCCGCATATGGCATGGCATGTAGCTAACGATTAGCCAGCTAGCTAACGTGAACATAGTCAGTCTTAGAAGGATGGAGACCTTTTGGAGTCCCTCCTAACGAGGAAAGTCCCAGAAGAGGACATACTTAGGCTGTTATATTCATATTCATATTGACATATTCATATTGACATATTCATATTGACATATTCCTCCATCCTTCTAGGACTGACAATGTTCACGTTAGCTAGCTGGCTAATCATTAGCTACATGCCATATGCAAAGGATTTTTTCACCGGGAAGTTTTTTTTTTTCACTCTGCAGATTTTTTTTTCCATCCGACTTCCATCCGACTTCTCTTTGTTTTGTTTTTTTCTATGCAGGTCCCTTAAGGGGCTCCGTAGGAATGGCAGTAGTAGAGGAACTAGCAGTAATGCTACTGCTGCTACTATGTAATGGTACTATATAATGTTACAGTCAAGGAAATGTTCATTTCAATAAGACATAAGACCATAAGACAATTGTTTTTAATGCTCTCCTACAGTGCACCTATCCACTCCCACATCTTTAACTTCAGCAAATTCTCAGAGGTATTTAGGACAGCTACTCCCAACTCTACGTCACTGCTTGGGGTATAAAGTCACACATTACACAGGACATGACACTAAATTACACAGGAAAAGACATTGCATAGGACAAGACACTACATGATCTAATACTTCTAATAGTTTTGCTGTTTTGTAACCCTATGTAACCCTAACCCATACATCTATAAATACGTCTTCAAATAAATTATTGCTATTTAAATCTTAAGTGCACACCACACAGCATTCAAGAATACATACCATATACCAATGAATGTTTTAAGACCACTTTCCCAAGGATAGAATACATTGAACATTATCATTACCGTGCACTCTTCGGAGCAAGCCGCACATTCAAACGCTATGCCACCATATAGTATAAACAACAACAAATATCTTATTGATTTCTGATGCAGTGAATCAAGTAAAACTACAACCCCAATCACATCTACACCATAGCCACCTCAGTTAGCTCTGTGCTGTAACAACCAGCCCGCTGTGACGCCTGTGTCCTTCCATACAACAATTCCCTTTAATGGTAATCCCACCTCATTAAAACCTTATTTACTAAACGAAGGTAGGACTCCATGTTTCCATTTTCCACCCAAATGAGCTTCTGAGACGTGCAGCACTCCACTCCCAAGGTTAATTGTGAGTGTGTCACTGTGGCGTGTTCATTCCATGTTCAAGTCTTTACCCTTGCTGAATGGTAATGGCAGCAAGCCTGGATCTATCTTATATTGCAAACCCTTTTGTTGTGGCCATTTGCTGTCTGCTGCTTCACCAGCACATTTCCACTAGTGGCTTCAACCCAATTTTAGGAGTGGTTAAGTTGAAAATTTGAATTTGGCTACGGTGATGAGATACAGTGATAATGTAGAATGGTTCATTAAAGGACATTATCTACTTTAAATGCTTGTTGGAAATAGGCTGTATTTGTCCTGCTGGGTGTCCATTTAAAACCCATTCCAGCAGCCTCATTGTGATGAGGTTGCTGTAACGTGACTGGTATTTACCTGCCTGTGAGAATCAGCCACAATAATAAACAATCTTTTATTTGTGTTACTGTTACTGTGTGTTTAGAGCAATCATTATGCAATCAAAGAAGATGTTTCAGCCTTTTTGTTCATGTCTAAGCCTTCTGGCCCTCTCATGCTAAGACAGAGACTTTTGAGCCCTCCCCTTTTGGTTTCTTCCTTTTCTTTGTTTTCAACAAGTGTTAAACGGCAACTTGGGAATGGCTTTGGTCCAATGACCTTTTGCTTTACGTAGCTAAATGCGTACATTTCACAGCTTGGTGCTTGGTGGTAAAGAGCTGACAGAGGTGCTTCTCAGTCATTTAAAGTTTTGGCAATGCCCCAGGCAGATAACGCAGCAAATGTGGTGTGGGTGGATGAATGTTAAAACACATTATTGAGATTCTAATGCAAATGCACTGTTAATATTGTCAGGACGAAGTCACGGCCTTACACAGAGGTAGTGGAGGCCAGACAGTTTGTCTGTATTGATTTAAATACTTTTAGATGGCGCAATTGAGCATGGGTATTCTCTTCCTATTTTCCTCTACTTCTTGATTTAGTGTTCTGTCAAGCACATTACAGTCATTAGTCTTTTAGAACAACAGTGGTTGGATTGTGCTCTTGTTGTAGATATTCTGACTACCAGGTAGACAGAGCACTTTTCCCTAAGGCAGCCCACTAATGCTGCGTTCCAGACATGGAAATTGCAATAGAGAAGCCCTTGAAGTCGGAATTGCAAGTAGGGCAAGATTTCTCAACCCCAAGTTATCTGATGTTGTCAACATGGCAGAATACCCTGTAAATTCAACGCAGCATTACTGTTAACATGTTTATAATCAAATTACACCTATGTTCCATTTTCAGCATTGTACGACCTTCATGTTATATATGGGAAATGGTTAAACATATATACTGGAAATGTAAAGTTGCAAATAAAGTTACTAATGTTCTGTGCTAACTAGTTAGCTAACATTGCAAAATGTTATTGACATAACATGCATACTGTTGCATGGGGAACGGTATTTTAAATCGGGCAAAGGAAATCTTGCAGGTGTACATTTCTGCCCTAGTTTTTCCGAGCTGGTCACACAGAGGTTGTAATTATGACCATGCCTTTGTTTCCCCATCCCTCCTACTCCTTTCACTACCACCAGTAATTGTTTAATAGCCCCATGTTTGGTTGTTTGTTTGCTTTTTTTTTTGCTTTTTTTCCCCTTAAATTCTATGTCTTGAGGGCAAAAGGCCAAAGTAAATGTGCACAGAGGAGCAGACCAGAGGTGTGTGAGGTGAAAGCAGACCGAGGACAGTCTGAAACTTTAATGAGCTCTCTATTTGACATGGCTCTTCATCTCGGCGGGGCTGGAATAGGGTGTGGGGCCAGAAGCCATATGTAGATGAGGGACGGGCCGCGGGGTGGCAGCCACGAAGAGCAGCCGGTCATAACTGCAGGGGGTCCACTGGAGTGATGGAAACGCTGCATCTCCTCTAATACCACGGATGGGACAAGAGGGATGAGAGCAGGAGATTAGAGATTGTCCAAGCAGCAGCTCAAAGAGGGTATAAAAAGGCCATCTATTTCTCTTCCTGTCAACTCCCTGTCTGCCTCACCATGTCTGCTTTTATTAGTGTGGGCAGAGGCGGCACAGGATTTGCGTAATATGAAAAGGTGTTGTGTTTGCCCAATTCATTTACTTGGACCACATGCAAGCCTGTGAAGGAGATAATGTTGGCACAGATACGCTTCTTTGGAACCAAGGGAAGCTTCAGATGGAGGCTGGTTGCTTATAGGTTTGTATACCAGCCTTATCAAAGAGGCCTGATATGTTCAATAATGTTACCTTGTTGTTTTCAGTCCGCTTCAAATCCACTCCTACTATATTCACTGATTGTAGTGAGTGAAATAATCACCAGGAATGTACTTCTTTTAAGATTGTAAAATTGTAACACAACAGTACGCACTTTTATTACGCAATGAAATATGTAATGAACCTGTCAATAGTCTGTTTATTAGAAGAATAGGTAAAAACAATCAAAAATGTGTTGAGGTGTAATGCTCCAATCAACAGTATCCTCAACCATCTATACACCACATACATATACTATACTTATACTTATTTATATTTTAATTATTCAGTTAAATTCCGGTCGAGTTCATTGTCACTTAATCTAATTAAAGACAAACAACTTTATAGTGGGGAATTTATAGCATATGGACAGCATGGTCAATGTACACCAATGCCAGCTGGTGTGAAAAAGCCTACAAAGCCTGGAAATCATCCAACACACACTTTTCCAAATCATAGCTAAACCATTTCTAGATGAACGCCATGATTCAGCCCCCAGAACTGAAGATAAACCCAGGAAATGTTCTCTCCCTTTCATTTAACTCTGAGAAACTACTTATTCACATTCTCCTTGAAAGCATATGTGTTGATAAAGAAAGCAATAGGCCTCATTCACGAATGTTTCTACGAACATAGTCTGATATATCTGAATTTGTTCGTTGTGTATTTGGAAACGTGTGAAGGCTCTTATAACGGCTTATTCTTTATGAAAAATCCATTACAGTAGAGCCAAACCTCAACAACAACAAGATGTTTCAGTGGACTTGTAGAAAATAAGACCTGATAGAATGAAATGGCGTATTTGCCGAACTGTCCTCATTCATAACAACACAAGATGATCTAACTTGTAATGGTTGATCACATGGACTGGACGCCTTACAGATACAATAACAGTCCTACCATCTGATGAAGATGCAGCCTGGATCTGATCTGAGTCCAGCTCCAATACTGACTGGACCCCCGACAGTGAGGTCTCTCCTATTATTGATTGATCTCTGATCCATGTCTGATAGCGGCTCAGTGCTGCCGTCCTCCTGTGGCTGATAATACTCGTCTACTTCTCCTTATACTTTTTTGCAATCTAGTTTCATGTCTAACCATTTATTTTTTTACCTCAGCAACAGTGTGTGTTTCTGCTGAAACAGCATTGACAGCGTTAATAATTTTTTGCCATGCTTTACTTTTATCAGTTCTTGTGACTCGGCTGCTGATGCTTCTGATTTTTTTCTCACGTGTGCAACACTTCAATTTCAGACTCCGCAAAGTTCCTCTTTTCCCTGGTTTACTTGCACACGATCCTTCAGTCTGCAGCCTTTTATGGTGTTGAACAGCGTTTACTTGCAAATCGGCTTATCAACAGGCACGCGCATCCAATTTCAGATGTTTGGCATTCATCAAATATACACCTGTTTTACGCACAAATCGGCGTTTCCCACGTTTCATGAATCGCACGTTGGTATTTTCTTACGCACATAAATACGAAAGAAGAAATAAGAAAAGTTTTGTGAATGAGGCCCAATCTGTTTTATGAGATAGACGGATATGGGGAGTGAGGGGTTACATTTACTCCGAGTCAGCAAAATTCCATTCCACAATCATTTCTCAAATGATCAATGGAAATAAAAAATGTGAAGAGAAAGACAACGTTCCTGAGTGGTTAATGTGCTAATCAACAGATTTTGAAGTTTCCTAAAGCTTCCAAAAGGTCAATCCCCTCGTTTCATGTGGGGATGATAAGTGGAAATTGCATATACAGCACCCAATAACAAAATGGACCCAGAAATACAAGGTACATCACCAATAGCTGTGTTTAAACAGTGTTAAAGTGTTTTAGGGTGTATTTTTCTTTTTATTTATTTGTACTTTTTAACTTGTGTGTACTTTTGTTCTCTCTTCTTGTTGATGTTTAGTGTCTTTGAATGTTTTAAAGTGCTAGATAAATAATGAAAAAACTAATACATGAAAATAATGTATTACTATTATTGTTAAAAATGCACTGCTTTGGACTCCCTCCTGTGTTTAATTCATTTTAATCAGCACTAATCCATATTTAATAAGAACTTCTCCTAGGGAGATACAGGGGAAATTCTTTCAGCTCATTTTGTTAGTCTTTCAATGATAATTGAAATTAATTCAATGATACAAAGATTAAATTGCAGTATTGGTATGCGTTCAATATATTTTTAATCAATTGGTACATGAGTTATTTGGTGTATTATTACTCTATTTGACATAACATTACATTAACATAGCGTTTGATTTTTATCTTTCTGAAGAGGTTTTTTGAGAGTTAAAAGTTCACCTCTTTAAAGAAAGGTGTTTCATTTATAAAACACAAACCATCCAAAATTCATATGAATAGGTTATGCACTGCCATGATGAGTCTCGCTGATCGCAAAAGTTTGTTTTAGAAAGAAAATTGGTTCCTGAGTGAATCACGTCTCCACACCAAATTAAAATCATTCCCCCAGGCATTGAGCTGGGCACCAAGCATTCTGAGCAAACAGAGTATTGCATTAGTTTCATATTTCATTAACCTCCCTTGCATCTCAACTTGACAATGTGCATAAACCACCTCCCCTAACTCAACTCATCTAAATATTGACTCAAAATATCTCATCCAAATGATCAGATTTAACTCAAGTTTAACCCAGCAGGTTCCAACATGCTGCTAAATACGCATGCACAAATAAATAGTTTCATATGGACATTTTCAATTATTTTGGAGAAGGAACGTGGTAACTCATTTAACTTAAAAATCATTAAATCATTAAATCACTTGCATAGTAAGAGTCTTTTTGTTTGAGGTTGGATGTGACTTTTGGAATGAACAGTGACACTTTGCAGTTCCCCTGCAGCCAAAAGGCCTTGAATGGAAACTCCCCTGGCTGGTGGCAGGATGTGAGGCAACCTGGCTCACTGGATGACAGATAAGGTGGCTGCAGGCCAAATGACTCTGCATTCCCCTGTTGACGAAACATTGTTGAGTTCGGAGGAAGGTTTGGGGCAGGCTTTTCATCAGCACCATTGCAATGATGATCAGCATCAGAATCAGATTTATTGGTACATTTGCACATACAAGGAATTTGACTCGGTGACGTTGGTGCATTAAAAAACAGACAGGCAGCAATCAAATAAAGATACTCAAACATTTATTCATACATGGGTATACAATGAAATAAATAAATAAATAATTAACTGTGTGTGTGTGTGTGTGTATCTGGGGGGTCAGGAAGTTTTGTTATGATGACGACGACACAATGAAAATGATTATGAACATGCCTACACAACCAATTAGGGCCTGGGGAAACGTTAAATAGGTGCCACACTACATGATTCAGTCATGACAGTTATTTGTAGCTTATAATAGTTAACCCTTCATTATTATTATGCCATTCTATTACAGTAACAGGCTTTACGTAAGAGACATGGACACACACACACACACTATCCTTTCTCTGCACCATTATTCTACAATGCATGCATATAAATGGGGAAACACATTTATGATGTCGACAAAAAGGTGTCAATTATTGTTTTCTATTCAATTATCAGGGGTTGTACTGTCCATGTAATTACTTTACTAAACAGCTGCATCTTCCCTAATGCACAATACTAATGCAAATTGTGAAAGTTGAATGAAACGTGATAGTTCTAGAATAACATGCAAAATTAAACTCTCTATTTGATTTCCTATAGATATAAAAATGCTTTATGGAAATAGATTATGAGTATAAAAGGACATCTGAGACCATTTAGGAAGGCTGTCCAATGAATTGTCTGCAAAATATGTTTGTCAATACACTTTCATATGACTAAGCCAAAAGAGCTAAAACTGTTGCTATTATTGATAATATATATGAAGAGAATAAAACAAGAATAGAGAATACCAAAACAATATACGTGGGCATAATGTAAATAGAAAAATGGGTAGAGAAAAAAAACAAGTCCCAAATTGTGCTATGATAATTGTTAACATGGGTGAGATGCTACAGTGCTTTAAGCTGTAGGGGTTAATTGCTCCGGTGCTGCTTTTATAATGGAGGCCATTAGCTTGCCTCAAACCGATAACACGGCTGGCCCCTGGAGCCAGCAGAGATAGAGGCATTATTGCCTCTTAACTCCACTCAGGAAGCCTGAGCAGTGAAGAGTGACTGTGCTGTTGATACGAATGGTGAGAAGCAACATAGCAAAAACCAAAGGGACATGCATGATTGTATTGTAGTCAGGGCTGTAGTCAACACCACCTTAATTAAGTCAAGTCCAAAGGGAGTGGAGACCAAGTCAAGACCACCACCAGAGCAAATAGTCCTATTCAAGACCAAAACCGCAATAGGCAATAGTGTATATGTGTTTCCAAATGTAAAAATAATGAATAAGGAGTTTCTTAAGGATCAGTAGAGTGTGTAGACTATCTGCAGGAGCTCTGTACTATACCCTTCAGAATAAACGTTTGAGGACCAAAACATGTACACAGATCTAATCTTTTAAATTGTTTGTACTGCTAGGGCAAAAAAATAATTAAAGGTGGATCAGGTTGACACAAACATATCTTTGAAAATCTTTAGATTGGTGGGATAAAGTCGAGTCAACATCCCGTATTGGCTGAGATGACGAGTCTGAGTCAAAATAGGCACAAAATAGGCCAAAACAAGTCCAAGATATCAGAAAAGTGGTTTGGAGACCAGACTCAAGTACTACAGCCCTGACAGTAGTGCATATGTACTGTAGCAATGCGCTGCACTCAAGCAATGACAGTGTAATGTACAAAAAGAATCCAACAATGATTCATACACAGATAAAAAAAGAAAGAAATGGACAACAGGAAATGTTTCGCAGACCAGTAGACCACCTGATTCTGATAAGATGAAGGAATACCTGACTACCTAAACTTCATGGTTGTCATCAATTATTCAAACAAGCCATGTGCTAGCAGGACAGGGGACCTTTCCTTAGAGCATAGGCATCTCTCACTTGTCCATTGTACTGTACAAACAATAAAATGGCAGACCTCTACAAACAGTAAGGGGGTTGTTATCCTCTTAATTAAGCCATCTGTTCACCCAGCAGCAACTTGATGGTCAGATTCTAGTATTCCCATTTGATGTTTTATAATAGCCATATAATCTAACAAAACTCAACATTACATTGATCAGTTTAACATTTGCTTTTTATCTCATAGCATATACTGAAGATAGCACCCACACAACACAGGGAACAGACAGTTGCCGAGTTTCTTCAGCACCAAGTAAACCTCAAAAGGTTTTAGAGTCAGATCATGTTGAAAGTCAGAACACATGTGAATGCGGGAAATTGATTGCAAAAAATAAGGCCACACATAGAAAATCGAGAATCTCAGGTTGCTGGTCACTTTCCTTTGTTTGCCCTCTTGGACATTTGATGAGCAAGGAAAAAGAGAAGTACAGAGGAAAGGATCAATGTTGCAAATCTGAACATCTCCCCTGTGTTTTCCTGCAACAGTATAGGAGTATGTAACTACATCATAGCAGCAGAATAATCCGCTCAGAATAATCTCTGAAGATAAATATATATAAATCACAAATTACGCTGGCTCTCAGATGAGCATTGTGCACTGCAGTACATTAGTAATCTAGTTAGATCAGGTACTAATCAAACTATAGTAGATAATGGTATATTTTAGTACAATGCAATGTTCTTTTCATGGCCAATCAAAGTACATTAAAAGCTCAAACCTCATATAAATAAATGTCTGTTTTGTTACTCTCCATCATCGATTGATATAACACAATAGTGATTCAACCTAAAGCCAGTTCATGAAAGCTTTTGCATTTGCTGTTCTAAACACCCGGAGTCTTTCTTCGGAAAAATCCTCTGGCACACAGGAAGTGATACGCTTTATGTTTCTGGTTGATTTGAAATAAACAGAAGAAGAACTGGGTAGTTAGCATGAGCAGCGATAGCCACCATGGCTGAACTGACAGAGAAGAGAGCGCCACCTACAGGAACTCAAACTCCATCAACAGAAAATCTAAGGAAAAAGACGTCCTAGTACTGGACACACTGTTTGATTGAGAAGTGATCTCTGGGACATGCATTGTAAAACACAGCATTGCCCGCTTGGCACCAAAGATAGAAACAACATTTTAAAATAGGATTACCATTTTAAAGTAGGCCAAATGCCGAAAAACGTTTTTGCTTCAAATGATGCTTGACTCTAAGAGAGACACTTGAGCACATCAAGCAAAAGGGCTGAATCTCTCTGTGCATGCCACTGTTTCTGATGAAGGTTGGATAGGGCTGAAAGTTACTTTCACACAGAGGTGCATACTAGAGAAGTGTAGTAGATACTTTAAAACGTGGCCTTTTCCCAGTGATCCTGCACCACTGAACACTTGGAAATGATCAAAATGATTCTGACATAGGTAGCCTGATTCTGCTTTGAACATTTTTAGCCTTTTCTTTTTGCAAAAAGGAGCTCCCAGAGGGCTGTGGCGTATCAAAAGTTTTAAAAGGTCTTATGTAAATAGGACCTTTTTAGGCCTTATTGGATGACTTCTGGAAGCGAGGAGTGCAGAAGGTACATTTTTTTTCAATGTTTATTTACATTTTCTTAAGAGAAAACTGTACAAGCCATAGAAAGAACAGAAAGATGAAGTACATTTCCATGAAATAGACTAATATCCAGCATGAATTGCAAAACTGCTTTGTAGCCCTGCCCTTGTATGCCTGTGTATAGTTTGTTATGTAAGGGATATTGTACAGCGAGATAGTCATCATTGCTAAATAAGCCCGGTAGGGAAATTCAAGCTCGGTGTACATCAGGGATAGGGTGTATAGTGTCATATAGTGGTCATGGGGTTGGCACATAATAGACTCAAGTGGAATAATGCACAGCAGGGCTATTCAACCACATGCCATGGAGTTTGCAGGTTTTCATTCCAACCAAACACCACAGCAGGTGATTTCACTGATTAGCACACCTTCAACCACAGAGGAGAATACTAATCAGTGAAATCACCTGGTGTAGTCTTGGGTTGGGATGAAAACCTGCAAACTCCATGGCACATGGTTGAATAGCCCTGTTGTACATTATCCCACTTATTGAGTCCAACCCCATTGGTTTTTGATGGAGGCAGATAATTTTTCCATTGATATGTATTCAATTAGTAGATTTTTTCAATGTGTAGTATTGATTGTGTTCCTTGATTTCCAGTTCATAGGATAGAGTGGAGGTGATAGTGGGATGTCGCAGCCCAGAAGAAGAGAGAGGTTGTCAGTGATGTCCCGCCAGAATTGTTTAATGGGTGTGCAGTCCCATGTGGCATGCATGAGTCTATAAAACCCATTTTGAACATCCTTTGCCCATGTAGTGCACTCTATGAATGATCTTGTATTGTATGAGTTGCATGTTTCTGTTGGTGGACAGTAGAGAAGTCAGCACTGGGGGTGAGCTGTAGATCTTGTTCCCATTTTTTTGAAGGGATGGATATTGTTAGGTCGGCGGTCGAAATTATGTTATAGATTTGGGATAGAAGTTTTTTTTGGAAATTATATTGATCAGGTTTGATGGGGGAAAATCTAAGTTAGATGTTTTAATGTTAATTTTGGTCTGAATCGATGATTTGATCTGGAGAAATTCTAAAAAGTGATTCTCCCCAATGCCATACTTCTGGACCAAATGGGGGAGTGAGACCAGAGTGTTATTATGGAAGATGTGTTTGAGGTGCGTGATACCTTTACCAATCCAAGAAGAAAACTTTAGTAGTTTTCTGTTCATTAAGAAGTCAGGATTGTTCCAGATGGGAATGCGTTTGGTAGGTGAGATTGTGGTGTTAGTTATTTGATGAATTTCCACCAGGCTGTCAGGGTTGTAGCTATGGTAGGGTTATTGAAACAAGGATGGTGTGTGATGGAGTGGCTCAATGTAAGTCCGAAATATGGATTGATTGATTAGGCTGATTGGGATTGGTCCATTTGTGAATGTATTGTAGTTGGTGGGCAATGAAGTAATGGAGAAAGTTTGGAGCTTCCAGACC
The DNA here is from genome assembly GCA_900660455.1 of Gephyroberyx darwinii. Classification (NCBI taxonomy): domain Eukaryota; kingdom Metazoa; phylum Chordata; class Actinopteri; order Trachichthyiformes; family Trachichthyidae; genus Gephyroberyx; species Gephyroberyx darwinii. The sequence continues at coordinate 13,545 of CABFOQ010054323.1, forward strand.
TCCTTGGGTTTTGGGTTTTTGTAAAGTGGCTAGTTTGATTCTAGGTGTCTTGTTTTTCCAGTAGAATTTTCATATGATGGAGTCTAGGGATTTGAACCAGGATGGTGGGGACTGGATGGGGATCATTTAAAATAGGTAGTTTATCTTGGGTAGAATGGTCATTTTGATTGTAGCGATTCTGCCTATGAGGGATATTGGTAGATTCATCCAACATTGAAAGTTGTCCTCTACTATGTTGAAAAGTGGTTTGATTTTGAGATTGATTAACTCTGACAGCCTAGGGGAAATGTTGATTCCTAAGTATGTGATATAAAGTAGAGCGCAGAGAGAGGTGGTGTTTGGACTGCCACATCCAAGCTATTAGGGCTGAGTGGGAGAATGGTGGATTTAGACCAGTTGATAGTGTAGTCTGAGATTTTAGAGAAAGTGTTTATAAGCCGGATGGTTTCGGGTAATGAAGAGGAAGGATTTTGTAGGTAAAGTAAAATGTCGTCTGCATAAAGGCTGATCTTATGATGCATATTTTTTGTTTGGATTCCTGCAATGTTTATTTTTTGACGGATAACTGCTGCAAGTGGTTCAATGAAGATGGTGAATAAAGATGGGTAAAGTGGGCATCCTTGGCTAGTACCCCTGTGCAAAGTGAAGTGGTGTGATTTTAGTCCATTGGTGGTGATCGTGGCCATTGGTGATGTGTACAAAACCTTTATCCAGTGTATAAATGATTCACCAAAACCAAATTTTTTAAGTGTAGAAAATAAGAATTCCCAATTTACTTTGTTAAAGGCTTTTTCTGCATCCAATGAGACTATGGC